>JAJMYN010000083.1:0-143142 GCA_023087525.1 Lasiodiplodia sp. KE8368
CCACCAATCCACCATGTCCTCCAACCCCACCACCCCCACCCAGCAGCCTGCCGCCCCCACTTCCTCCCCCGCCATCTGGAAGGAAGTATGCGGCTACATCGAAAAAGACGGCGTCTACTATGCCCTAACCGAGACCCTGCACCAGCAGGCCCTCGCCTCGCAACGCGAGGAACACGCGGACGAGCTGGCCGCCCTCCAGCAATCGCACGACGCCGAGCTCGCCGCCCTCAAGCAGTCGCACGCCGCTGCCCTCAAGCAGGCGGCGCGGGCCGGCCACGCCCTCGCCGCGCTCCAGCACCGGTTGGGCGCCAACCAGGCGCTGCGCGCCGAGCGCCAGGCGCACAAGTCCGCCAAGCAGACCGTCGTCAGCCAAGCGGCTGAGATCGCGGACCTGCGCCGGCAACTGGCTGCCGCCTCGCAGCGCGAGGAGCTGGCCGCCACCGCGGCGCAGGCGGTGGCTAGCCGCGACGAGGACGTGCGCAGCAGGGCGCGGGAAGAGGCGCAGCGGCAGGAGGTGGAGCGGGTGCAGGCGGCGCTGGACAAGCAGCGGGCGCGCGCCAATGAGCTGGCTGGGCTGTGCCAGCTGCGGAGCCGCATGGCGGAAAGGCGGAGCGCGGAGCTGGAGTGCGCGGCGCAGAATCTGCGGGAGCGGCTGGCGTACACCGAGGAGCAGCGAGACGCGGCGCGGGCGCGGGTTCGGGATGTGACCGAGCAGTGTCGGCTGCACGTCCGCATGGGCGAAAGGAGGAGCGAGGATCTGGAGCGCGCGGCGCAGAACCTGAGGGACCGCTTGGCGATGACTAATCGGCAGCTCGGACACCAGGAAAGGACTATCGCCGATCTGAGGGCGCTGGTGCTCCGGGCTTTGGGGCCGGAGGAGGGTTGTTGCCAGATGCCGCCCGTCGTCTGGATGGGGTACTTGAGGCGCGCGATGGATCTTATTGAGACGCAGAGCGCCGAGTTGATGCGGCTGCAGGAGGGTGGCGAGTAGGGACGTTGTGGACTGGGAGTTGATGGGTTTGGGGATTTTGGGATTTTGGAATTTTGGAGTTTTTGGACTTTTGGAGTTTGGGCTTTGGAGTTTGGGCTTTGGAGTTTGGGCTTTGGAGTTTCTGATTTCAGGGTTTCTAGCTTCGCGCCACGGCAGTTTGTCGGTGGCTATACTATTGTATGCGGGGTGGGATATATGTGTGCTTCTCTTCACCCAGATTGTAGCAGATTGCTTAAAACAAAATGTATTGTTGATGTTTTACATCTCTTATCAAATTAATTAATGCTCACAAATATACTTCTTGTACCTGCATTATGTACGTGAAGAGGTGGTCATGGCAGATATTTCCTGATAGTACCAATATCAAAAATCCCCTCTCGCAGCCGATGGCTAGCGTGGATTTAAATTTTGCTCATTCATGGGTAGCTGAAGCTATCTTCCGGACGAGGATGTCTAATTAAAAATTCTACATACACGCCTGGACGATAGCTTCAGCTGCCCCTTTGTCGGCATTGACAAACATGTACATTCGCTAACGTCAAACTACATGTGAATAAGCTCTCCCACCTCGCACACCTGAACCTTCCAGACGCCTGCCGAAAGACACACACACTAAGCCCGATTAGTAGAGCACCCGGCGCTGAGCATCACGGCCTCCTATCGATAAGGACGTTCCTGGCACTCCGGTCTACAAAACCACCTTCTTTCTCGGCGGACCACCATTCCTCCTCCACCCACCTACATCCACCGTTCCAGAACAAGATGGATGATAGCAACCAGCGGGTCGGGGTCCCACCCTACTATGTGGTACCTCAGCCGCAAGACAAGCCTGAGAAAGACCAAGCGCAAGGTCCCAAGGTTGAGCAACAGCAGCAACAGCAGCAAGACCAGCTCCAACAGCCGCAAGATCTTCAGCAACCTCAGTGGGACGTGAGCCAGCAGTACAATCCATTCGGCTTCAACTTTTCGCCTCAGGTCCAGCCTCACCCAGAGCAGCAACAGCTGGCGGGCAATGCACCTCACCCTGCGCCGCCTCACCCGTACATGCAGTATCCCGCTTACTACCCACCGACGACGGGTTATGGCGGTCAACCGTACGCGCAGTTCCCACCCCAGCAGTACGATGCTCATTCTCAAGTTCACCATTCCCCACCGCCGGGTTCGGAAGGTTCTCCGAACATCCAGCCTGGACAGCAGCAGCAGCTCCAGCTTGGACAGCAGCAACTCCAGGCTGGACAGCAGCAGCAGCTCCAGTCTGGACAGCAGCAACCTCAGTTCCAACACCCCCAAGTCGTCCAGCAGAGCTTCCACCACAGCTATGCCCCTCCGCACCAGTTCTCCGCCGGCTGGGTGCCTCCGGGCTACTATCCCAACTCCTTCGCAGGAGGCCAGGCGCACGCTGCCGGCGGCCAGAGCTCATCTCCAGACCCCTACCCGCCCGGCTCCGCCCCCATCGCGCAAGGCCATCTGGCAGGTAGCAGTAGCAGCAGTCCAGCACCTCCTCTGACCCCGTTCGACCAAGTAGGCGGCCGCCATGCACCAGCCTACCCATCGCCGCCGCCGCCGCCTCCTACTCTCCCTCCTCCTGCTCCTGCTCCTCCTCTCACCACCGAGCCGATGATCCAACACTCCGAGCTCGTTCCAAAAGCGAAGGTGCGAGGTCCATCGGCGGCGCCTGTTTCCAATGAGCCGACGATGCCGGCAGCCATGGAGACGACGACGGCTGATGATGACGACGTCATGCAGGACGTCCAGGGCGAGATTAACATTGCGAGTGCGAACGACGATGACGATATCGCGCCTATTTCGCCTGCCACCGCCGCCGCCGCAGCAGCAGCACCCGCTTCGGCCGTCCAGCTCCCCCAGCAGCAAGATGAGCTCCCTCATCCCTACGTCTCATACGACTACAATTCAACGGCTCCGCCGCCGCCCTACGGCCCTGGCGCGACGGATCCGTATTTCCAGTGCTCGCCTGAGACGGCGCGGCTGCATAAGCGGGCGGTTGAGCGGAGCAACAAGAAGAAGATAGAGAAGGAGGCCGGGGAGGACGATGCGAACGGTTCACCGCAGGAGGAGGAAGTCGTGAATATCCATGACGTCAAGCATACTCGCATCTGCGTGTGCTGCAGGAAGAATAGGAGGAAGGGATGCGATCGGCAGTGGCCGTGCGACAATTGCTGCAAGCACGATCAGCGGTGGAACGAGTGCCAGTATGCGCTTACGGACGAGGTCGCGTCGGAGAGCGAAGGCGAAGGCGGTGGGGAGGGCGGCGGCGTGCGTGGTGGAAGAGGTGGCGGCGAGATGATGCAGGGTGGTCCGCCTATTCCTGCGGCGATGAACGAGGAGAGCGAAAATGCGCAAGCTGCCGCCGCTTCTGTGCCGGAACAGCAGCAGGAACAGCACGAACAGCCCGTCGCCGCTGCTGGTCCCGCGCTCAATGTCCTCAACGTCTCGCTTACGCAGGATCAGCTGGCGCAGCTGCTTGCTGGTAACCCTGCCGCGGCACAGCTGCTTGCGCAGATGCAGGCCGTTGCTGGAGGAGGCGGTGAGTAGGTGGGGGATTCTTTTGGGCTGTTAGTTTTGATGATTTGGTTTGGTGGGGCTCCATTTGGGTGAGCAGCTGGGGCTCTTATCTGGACGTAGATGTGGAAATGATACGACGATATCCGGACTTTAGCTTCATGTGCCCCATTGTGTGAGATTTTGTGTTCTGCGACCTTCTGTGGAGTCTGGAAGAATGAGTGAGGGATGAGTTGTGGTTGAGGGTGGGTCAAGATTAGCTTAGCGCGCTTGCCTATCAAGGCTAGTTTTTCTTGATCCCTGCACGACATCATTCCGCTGCCGAAACATTTGAGCTATCGCAACCAATTTCTATCAGCATCTGAGCTCATTACGTGGGGATCTGAAGCTAACGTCCGGACGTAGATGTACATTCAATAATTCTACATTTCCGTGCGGATGATAGCTTTAGCTACCCTCGCTTGCGGATGATTATTTTTTTACCACCTACGAGGCGCCAAATCGGCGCCGTAATAGCATTCCGTAAAAAGCGCTGCACCATATCAATATAGTCGATTTCTATTGACATTTAAGCTCCATTTACGTGGGTACTCGAAGCGAACATCCGGACGTAGATGTGTATTTAATAATTCTACATTCACATCAGGATGATAGCTTCAACTTATTCGCGAAGATAATTGTGGAATATTCTTTCTTTTAATTACCGACATGATGGCATCGCCTGATAACTGTCTATCTCAATAATTGAAAGGCTTTCCCGGAGAAAAGCCTATTCAGTTGAAAGTTCATAGATCATTCGTGACGATTCTGTTAGAATGAGGTCCCTGTAAGCTTGAAGGTTCTACAACGCCGGACTGCCACATAATTGAAGAGTTGAAGCTCTTGTCCGGATGCATTTGTCCACGTTTATTTGTGTATCTATATCCAGACAGATGCTTCAACTCCTCCTGTTGCAGAGTGTAGTATGTCTTATGGCCGGAGGCTGGCCCGAAGAATGATAAATTCAGCAGTTTATCGACTGGGGGCAATATCTATAGGTGATGTGAGCTACCATCTGGAAAATAATTAGTAACTGTTAATACCTCAATTGAATCCAGATGATGACTGTAATTACCTATGATATGAGCGAAAGAATATGCTGGCGTTCGGCTAAGGCGTGCGGCTGGATGTGGCGAGATGCTGAGCAGGTGAACAGGTTATGTATCGAGCTACCCGAAAGAAAGCACTACATACCTCCTTGACCGTCGCACCTGCCAACAACTGCACCTCTCTGTACACAAAACGCCAGGTGAAGAAACATCTTTCACTTCAGAACCCCAATCACTGCTGCGGTGAGGTCATCGGCTCACCCTCGAGTGCGGCCCGTGCATCTCTAGAATGGGTGGCAGATGACTGGCGCGGTTGACCAGTCATAAACCGAGGATCACCCAGCATTTAGAGCCTGCAAAACTTCCTATTAACTTCTTTCCTTGTCATCTTCCACTTTGGCGAACACCCGATATGGACCCTCCGAACAAGGTCACCATACCGGGCCTGACACTTCTTTTCGGAAATCTCCATACCCAGCCAGAGGAACAGCAGACCAACAATTCCACCGATATTCCGATGCTAGACGGTTCCACCGACAATCCTCTCACCACTAAGGACCAAGAAGTCGTCGGCACTCCCTCACTCGCGCCAACAGCCGATCCTGTAACCATGACTCCGAACGAGGATCTTGCAGCTTCCAACCCGGATGCGCTGCACACTGAGCCAGATCTTCCAGGCGACACAACTTTGACAGCAATGGATACGGCATCCGACGGCACCAACCCCGATGTCGAGGATGAGCCGAAGATCGTCGTGCCTCGTCGCTGCCTACGCTGCAAGAATATCAAGAAGGGCTGCTCCGGTGGCATCCCGTGTGACCTGTGCACGCGGTCGGGCCTGACAGCCGACGAATGTGAGATGGACGTCGAGTACGATGAGGCGCAGCGCAAGAGGCTGGCCGCTGGCAAAGCGCTCAAGGGAAGGTCAGGTGCCATTCGTAAGTCTTCGCTCACTCCGTCGTAGGCTGAATGAGTCTATGTTGCTACTAACGAGCCACGTTTCGAACAAGCTAACGCGTCGACCCCAAAGAAGAGCATGTCCCCGAAGAAGAGAGGCCGCCCGCCCGGCTCCGGAGCGCGTGGCGCCGCCAAAGAGGCAAGTGCGGCAACAACGTTCGGTACCGACATGTCTGCATCCGCCGCGACAGATACCCCGAACCTGGACCCTGGCGCTACCTCAACAACGCCGCCCGACAGTCCGCCGCTCAGCAACGCGCAACTGATGTCGATCGGTGACAGCAGCACCAGCGAGGGCGACCTCCAGACTCCTCCGTCGCGCGCGCCTACTGCCGCGTTTGCGCAGATGGCAATCCAAGCAACTCCTCCTCACTTCCAGCAGCCGTCGGCGCCCATGTCAACCATGTCGCAGCAAAGCGACAGCGACAGCGCCAGCGCCGGCGGTACGAACAAGCGCCGCGCGACGCCAGCCAAGACGCCGCGCAAGAAGGCCGAGTCGCCCATGCCTCGCGCTCCCAAGGAGAAGAAAGCGAACGCAAACGGAGACGGTGCCGAGAAGAAGCCCAAAGCGCCGCGCAAGCGTGCTACCAAGAAGCCCGACCCGAAGGGAGTTGGTCCGAACGGCGCGACCCCGGCTCAAGGTAAGTTCGATGTCAGGGACCGCCTTCCTGGCGAGAACGGATTTACCGCTGATAGATGATGATGTCACAGGCTCTGGACTCCGTAACGAGATTCTCCAAGACGATGGATCGGACAAGACCAACCCGTCGACGCCCGCTGGCTTCACGCAGCCTTTCGGAACTGCCGGTCAGACTCCTACCTCTTTCATTCCCGGTCAGGTGCCTGCGGGCTCCTCTGCAAGCGCTCCGTACTATCCCTGGGTGATGCGCCCATTCGGAGAGCAGGCCGGTGATTCCTTCACTCGTGGTGGTCCTCCTTTCAATTCGGACAACCATAACGCTGGAGTTCAGAGCCCTGCGATGCCTGATGCGAGGGCTCAAATCGCTCACGCTAAAAGCATGAGTGACAGGATCAACAGTGACCTTGGAATTGCTGGCACGGAGGCGCAGTTCTCCGTCGACGTGGAGCAGGAGATGCTCCGGGCTGAGGCGCTTCAGCGTGCATCTGCCATCCCCAAAACCTTTGCCGATGCGGTCGACAATCATCAACGTCAAGTCTCTGTGAGTAACCCCCATGCCGTTCCTAGTGTGGAGATATCTTCTCATGAACTTGTGCAGAAGGATTTCCAGCTCTCGGCTGACAGTCTCACCCGCTACAAGGTTTCGGACAACACCGCCAGCGAGAGCAACAACAACACCGGCGAGCCCAGCAACGGCACCGGCGAGGCCGGTCCCAGCGTTATCCCAAGCAAGAGGAATACGCCGCCTAACGGCGACCCCAACGCATTCAAGCGCCCTCGCACCGCCGAGCCCCAGCCGGCCGCTGCGACCACGCCCGTCCAGCCAGCTCCGCACGTCAACAACCAGCACGGCAACGGTCAGCCCGCTCCGTACGGCAACAACCACCAGGCTGTGAACAGCAACAACCACCAAGCTCCGAACGGCAACAGCCAGCAAGCTCCGTACATCAACGGCCCGGCCGCCGCCTACACCGTGCAGCAGCCCATGAACCAAGACCCCATCCCCTTCCCGGCGCCGCTCCAGCACTCGGACGACCCGCGCGGCCACCTGCTCACGCAAATCGTCTCCATCGCCGACCGCATCCACCGCTCCCACGCCGGCGTGTACCCCGGCTACCTCCAGCACGGCCCGGGCCCTGCCCCTCCTCCTCCACCCCCCGTCGTCCACGCCTTCACGCCCAGCGAGCTGCGCGCCATGATCGTCTTCGCGCCCGGCGTGTCGATCAGCACGTACGCGCGCCTCACGCCCGCCATGGCCGTCGCCGCCGAGGCCGAGCGCTACCTCTGGTGGTTCCAGCAGACGTTCGGCGAGGAAGACATGGTGGCTGGCTTGCCGTACGACGTCCCGCCGCCCGGACATAACTGGGCTAGGCTCAGGCTCGACAAGCCGCTGCCGGCTAGGTGGAGCGCGGATATGCGGCCTCAGGGCGATTGGCCGGTTGGTGGGTTGGTGGAGTAAGATCCTTCCTCCTTCTTTGCCAAGCGTGCTGCCTGGTGTTTATGGGATATGGTTCCCCGGATGGTTCTGCTCTGCTGGAGTAGAGCGGGGCTACTGCTCTGTGCGATGGCTTTTACGAGAAATGGGTGATGTGCAAATGAAATGGAAATGAAATGAGGGGAATTTTTCTGGGGCTCTGAGGGACCTGGATGGTGGTCGTGGTTTCTTTGTTTCTTTCTTAGCTTTGATAGTACTGTTAATAGAATGAGTACTATCAATGATGGTGAATACTTGATGGAACGTGAAGTGACGGACTCGCATGGGTAGTTGAAGCTACCCCCCGGAGGTAGATGTGTGATTGTTATGCTGGCATTGATATCTCGCTGTTGTTGCGCCGGTCACTCTTCAGTGTCGCTTGCTTGGATGCCACCATCGTCGCAAGGATAGTGCTCTGACTACTGCTGTTAGCGGGCGTTTGGGTGTGGCGGACATGATACAAGAGGCTCGAAGCGAACGTCGCGATGGGCTTGGTGGAGAGGTCTGGGGGAGGGATGATGTATGTGGACCGCTGTCAGGCCAGAACTGCGCTGGGTGCTGATTTTTGAGTGAGTCTGGGCGGTCAGCTTTCCACTTAGCAAAATGAATCTGGTATTCCCTTATCCTCTTGAGGAGCAATATTCAGCTTGGGTAGGCAGGAGAAGCTCCCACTCGGGCATGGATGCACAGTCGTGAAGTTCATCTGTGCGTCTGGACAATTGCTTCAACCACCCACCCATGGCAGGGTCAAGAGACAAAGCCATGCTCACCTTCGGCTGCAATATTCGGAGCTCTGTAGCAGCCGCAGCAGTGTGTATGAAGGCACTTGCAAACCAAGCATCGCAGACCACCGCCGAAAGACACCTACAAACCAAGCGCCCCGGATCACCGCTGGCCGGAGCATTCCACCCGCTTCCACAGCCTTCAGCTCATCCACAGCCTTCCGCCCATCTACAGCGGTCCGCTCATCCTGCGCCTTCCTTCTGAAGAACCGGCACATTGCCGTAGCAACGGCCCCGGGGGGTCGGCACGAGGAACCCTAAGCGAGGGTGCCTATAAATATTTTTCTTCCTTCGCCTCAGAACCTCTTCTTCTTTTTTTCTCTTCATCCGGCGGCCTTGTCCTGGGCGTTTTTTTACATGAACTCAGGGAGGTCGCCTTTACTACAAGCCTTTGGCTAATTCTTTTCACAGGTCCCCGAGGGCAACGGGTACCGAGGTTTTTTTCAAACTCGCTGACTTTCGGCGGTTTTTTTTTCCCTCGCCCCGCCAGTCAAGGAAGGTGATACTGAGACTGGTCTCCTTTTCGTTGAACGCTTTGCCTTGCGCAGAGCTTCGAGGAAGAGGGATATCTGAAATGGCAGAGCCTTGGGCTTAAGCCTTAGGGTTGGGCCCTGAGTTGAAGGTGGTTCTGCTGTGTGATATCGTGAAGCCGTGAAGTCTTGCCGTGGTGCTGACCGCCATCACTGAGCGGACACGACGCAGCGGCGCGTCCAGTCGCATCCGCTTGTACCGCTCGATACGCTCTTCACGGTCGGGGCCTCGTCGGACAGCGTTCGCGCGTCGATGGCTGTGGCCCGGATGGTGTTGCGCCTGAAGACGTGACCCAGCGCGACGCGCGCATGCTCCTGCGTGTTGTCACATCCGCGCCGCCGTCAGCGCAAGCTATAGCACGAGTAGAAGCACATCTGATCGCGGAAACCAAGTGGACATCATCCAAGCCAGGTCCGGGTAGGCGCGGTGGTTGGGCGAGCGGGCCGGTCCAGCAGCACCTCGGGGCGCCGTGGTCGCGACTGCTTCACCGCGACTGCGTCACCGCGACTGCTCACCGCGACAGACAGACAGACAGACAGACAGACAGACAGCCTCTTTCCGCCGCGCCGTTCGTCCGCAGATAATAACACCAGCATCCATGACTTCGCCGCCCCGACGACCCGGCCCGCGCTTCTACTTTCGCGGTAGCCCGATATCATCATCTGCACCACCAGCCGCGTCGTCACGGAGCGTCCGCGACACCGCAAGTCCCCCGCCGCGCGAAGTTTCCACCATGGACAGGCCACGCGACAACGACGACGACGACGCCTCCTCGAGCGACAGCAGGTCGGACAGGCCAGCCGCGCCGCCCGCCGGCAGCAGCAGCAGCAGCAGCAACACGGCCGCAGCTACGACTAACGCGCCGCGCGCCGCCTTCAATGAAGGGGGTGAGCGCTTCAGATCGCTTCGCATGCTTGCGACTCTCGCCGCCGCCACCGTCGCTAGCGTGGGCGCGCAGCCGCCTGTGTCCGACACACAGCGGCCTGGCGAGCAGGCGGCGCAGGAGCTTCAGCGCCCTGTTCAGGCTCAACAGGCTTCGCAGACTCAGCAAGATCAGCAAGATCAACAGGCTACACAAGCTTCGCATGCTCAGGAAGCTGCTCCCCAAGCTCAACAAGTCCAGCGCGCTCCCCAAGTCCAGCAAGCGCAGGACTCTCACCAAGTTCAGCCAGCACAGCAAGCCCAGGAATCTCACCCAGTTCAGCATGTCCAGCATGCTCCCCAAGTTGAGCTAGCAAAGCTAGCTCAGCAGGCTCTCGAGGTTCAGAAATCCCCCGAGGTTCAGCAATCCCAAGAGTCTCCCCAAGTCCAGCAAGTCCAGAGCGTTCAGCAAACTCACTCCCACCACTCCCACTCCCACCCTTACCACGAGCCCAGCCACAGCACCAACTGCGGCTGCTGCAACCTCGCCGCCGACCAGCCGACATACACGCCGGAGGAGCGCGAAATGATGGCGATCATCACGGCGAACTGGCGAGCGAGGATGGTGGAGGATGGGAGAATCACAGGGGACGAGGGTAGTGCAGGGGGCGGTTGTGCCTCGCAGGAAGGTGGAGAGGCGGAGGAGGGCGAGGGTGCTACTGCAGCAGCTGCTGCTGGCGCTGATGTTGGCGAGGGCGCAGCGGCGGAGAGGGATGATGAAGGACAGCGTGAAGAGGCTGGAGTGGACGCGGAGCCAGAGGCTATGGATTGGACTCCAGCGGAGGGAGAGGGAGCGCAGAGCGTACAACAGAGCCAGGAGAAGGGGGTCAGCGAGAACCAACAGAGCGAGGCGGCTTCCGTCGCCGCCACCGTCATCAACGCTCGTCACGAATCAGTAGCCAGCGACGAGGAAAGGGCTTCCCGCGCCACGAGCGAAATGACCGACGCCGCCAACAGGATGGCAGAGGCCGCCAGCAACCTGCGCGACATCGCCCGCTTATTCGGCGAGGAGGGAGGCAACGCCGGCATCATTTCCGCGCAGCCCAGCAGCGCCAGCAATAGCGCTGCCGCCAGCAACACTTCGACGACGGCCAACTCCCCTGCAAGAGACGACGAGCCGAAAGAGAAGAACAGAGCGAAAGGCGCCAGCAAGACCCCCGCACCCGGCAGCCAACCCGGCTCTCCTCGCCGCTCCCACGCGCCTCGACGAAGCGTCGGCGGTAAATCATCTACTCGCGGCAGCAGTACTCCGGCCACTATTGCCTCCAGCAGCAGCAACGACAACACGACGCCGACCCCGCCCCCGACGACAACACTCAGCTACGGCGAAACCTTCCGCATCGCCATCGACCCCGCGCCGTTCGACACGCGCATCTACTCGCTCCTCACGCCCGGCGCGGCGCTGCGGTGCGAGCGCGAGCGCTACGCCGAGTGGTGGCGCCGCAGCTTCTTGTCCGTGAAGCAGGAGCCGCCGGCGGGACTGCCCGCGGCGAATGATGTAAGTTTTTCTTCAATCCCCCCCTAAAAGGCCGACCTTAAAAAGGTGAGACTTGGAAGAGACCTGGATAACGCTTAGACAGAAAATGCAACAGGATCCCAGGGCGCGCTGGCGCTTGGACAGGCAGCTCACGGCGACGTGGTCGGAGCAGGAGTGCGCGCCGGCGGATGGCCCGGTCGGCACGGCAGTTAGCATCGATGAGCTGGTGCTGGATCAGCAGGGGAGGCTGAGGCTGCTGGTAGGTGGTGCGCGCGGCCACAGCGGCGCCGGCAGGCGGGCGGGGAGCGAGCAGCTGCAGAACCAGCACCGGACAATGGCGGCACAGGCGGCGGCACAGGCGGCGGCGGAACAGAAGCAGGGAGGGCAGCAGTAGGGCCGGAACGGGGAGGGATGGCGTTGCGGGATAAAGAGGACAAAGGGTCTGGCAATACAAAGGGTTGGGGTTGGTCGACGGTTTGTGGCTTGCGCTGGAGGGACAAAGGATGCTTATTGGTATCATTGGCTTGATCGGAAGCGGTAATTTGGATGGGGTTTGGGAGACGGATTGGATACTATTGGTACGTCGTGATGATGGGTGGTGGTTCGAGGCGGAACGCAGGTTTTCTCCGTCGCCGACTTCATTGGTGCCTGAGGATTCGGGCATAAACTTTCTTCACAGGGCGGAGAGCCGCATTACCTATTCATGAATGGAACTGGTGGATAGAAGGCTTGAAAATTAATGTTGTCGTCCTAGCACACCAAAGTGACTATTCATGAGGTGGGGCGGAGTTTCATTGCCGTCGGCCAGATTTATAGCAGCCTCGACTACATGGGGCCGGGGTATCGCAGCCGACGGCTGGCATATGCCTCGGTTCTTTCTCAGAAAAATAGCATACATGAGGAGCTGAAGCTATCGTCAGGACGTTTATGTAAAATTTTTAAAATCCGACATACACGTCCGGACAATTGGTGTCAGTGAAAGCGAGAGCGCCTGCGGCCAATGCGGGATGGTACTCAGGACGCTGCTGGAGAGCTTTGGGTTTCATATATAGATCTCGTGTTGCATCCCAACGGCCCATAGCCTATGATAGTATGGATCCTTGATGCAGAAGCGAAAGCCAAGATATTTCTCGTCCCATATTGCGGGCGTGATACTGTCAGTGATTGCTATCCGCCGAACGAGAGCTCCGCAGACAAGGTAGTATGCCGACTACTAGACTATTCGGTAAATAGCTACAACTAGAATCTTCCGCGCACTCACTAAAACTTCATACTTTTTGCGGCGGCAACTCCTCCGTCTGCAGCGACGCGGCGACCCAAGACAACCTCAACTTCCGCATCTCGCGCCTGTCGCAGAGCAGTAACATCACTAACTGGCACTAAAGAAATCCCGCAATCGCTTAGGCATGCCGGACCAGGCACCAGAAAGGCCCTCCGTCGCCAGAGCTCGTGCTTTGGTCAACATCGAGAACTTCGTCGCCAATCTTGAACAAAACCAAGCATCCTCGCCGTCCGCCGCCTCCGACACCACAACGTCCACAACGTCCACAACCTCTTCCGCGACACTCTCGCCCACCGACAACCCCGCGACCCCGATGCCCGGCAGCGCGACACATCCCGCCTCCTACCAGCCGCCGCATTCGCCGCATTCGCCTTCGCCGTCGCCTTCGCCCAACGACCAAACCGCGACCGCGATATCAGACGACCAGGTCCGCCACCACCTCCAGCAGTACCTTTTCGGCCACCAACAACAGTCAGCGCGGGCGCAAACGCCAGCGCCCCCCCAACACCACAGCCCAACGATGTCGCCGCACCAACCACTCGCCGCCGCCGCACCACCTGTCCCCCCCTTCTCCCACACGCACCGCCGCGCCCACCTCCACCCGCACGAGCGCCTCGCCGCCGACATCCCCCGCCGCCGCCTACACCCGCGACAACCGCCTTTAGCGCCCGGCTACATCGTGCCCGCCGCGCGCGGCAGCGCGCTGGCAGACGACGTGACGGACTACATCCCGTCGCAGGCGTGGGCGAGCGCGGCGAATCTGCCGGTCGGGCTGGGGTGGTTGGAGCAGCCGGGGTTCGTGGTGAAGGAAATCAACAACAACAATAGTAGCATGACAGAGAAAGACAAGCCCGTTCCCCTCCTCCGCGATCCGCTGACGCGGCGCGTGGTGGAGGGGGTTTTGGGGCAGCCGCTGTATGACCTGCCGATTCTTGGGGGCGCGGCAGGAAGGATATCGACGCAGGTTGAGGCGTGGAGGGTGGCGATGTGGCTGTGTTATGATGGGAGGGTGACGCTGCATGATGTCTCGGCGCGGATGCGCGTCGTGCGGACGAGCGAGCAGTTGAGGGTTGTGGAGGATGCGTTGGCGGTTAGGGTCGTGGCGTGGTGTGAGGAGCATGCCGGCATGATGTTTCACTGTCCTGCTGTCACGGAGAGGGATGTGAGGCTGGTGGGGGAGTTGGGAGAGGAGAGGGTGATGAGGAATGCGCGGTGGGATTTGTGGAGGCGCGTGCCGCAGAGGGGGGAGGAGGAGAAGGAGAAGGAGTATGAGAAGAGGATGGAGCAGGAGCCGGTGTTTGTGGCGCAGCCGAGGGAGACTGCGGACGGAGGGGGAGGCGGGCTGGGGGCTATGTGGCGCGCGTTGAGCAAGAATGAAGGGCGCTGCTATGGGGAGAAGGCGGCCGTGGCGCTGGGGGAGTGGCAGGACAGAGAGAAGGAGAGGCTGACGAGAGTTCCGCGGGAGAAGAAGGTAGATGTGGCGGAATATAGGCCGGAAGGGTGGTTGTTTGGGACCGAGGCGCTAAGGGAGCGGCCAAATCCTTGGGATATGGCGAACATGAGCCGCGATCCAGATTGGGCTTTGAGGAGGTGGAATGTCCAGCCTTTCATCATTCCGACCGTTGTCGACCCTCGTCCTCAGAACGACACAGGCGCTGGGTTCCACAGCCCGTATCTGAATGGCGCCTCTCCTACTGTCGCTGCCGGCGTGTTTCTCGGTCAGCCTCCGGACAACACTTCGAACGTCGGTCATAGCCCTCCAGGAAGCGCCGGGCCCACCATGCAGAGCTTCACTGCTCAAGCCAGTCCTCACCCAACTGTATCATCGGCCTCTCCGCATACTCCTCAGATGTTCATCCAGTCACCTGTTCAGCAAGCTCCTCAGCCAACTTCTGGGCCAGGCCCTCAAATTCAAAGCAACGCCGTCATGGGTCTGGGTCTCAGCAACATCCAGTATCAGCCACCTACGCCCACAGTCCCTACAGCGATGACGTCTCCAAACACTTCGGCCACGATGCAGTCTCCCAGCATGTCACCTCAAAGTGCCCCCGCATCGGTCGGACAGCAGCAGCCCAGTGGCCCATTCACTCCTCCGCTTCATCACGCTCCAGCTTGCCCAACTCCTGCGACTGCACCAGTTACCCGCTTCATCAATATGGACCAAGAGTCATACGGCCGTTTCGAAAGTCAGGGTCTTGTGCAAGCAAATGCAGATGCCCCGACGCGCAACGCCGGGGACTCGCTCTGGCCGAATCACTTCAGAGCCCCGTCTGCAGCAGGACCTGGAACTTGAAGCGTTCGAGGGCCTCATTGTTAGTATTTCACGGTCAATTCGGTTTCACATTCATTCAGAAAAATTGTTGGACGGGCTGTAGCCTGTCGGTAAAAAGGTTTTGGGGGACGGTTCTTGGATCTTCGATTTCTTGGCGGGGATACCCATGCATGTGCTTCAACGGGGATGCATGATGGGCTTTCAGTTTCTACATGCCCCATGCAAAGACTTAATTACTAATGTGTTCGATTCTTTGAACTGCAGGAGGGAAGATAGACTAGTCTTCATGCGGAGGTCTTGGCGATTTGGACATGTCCGGCCTCCGAGTTTTCTTTGAAGTTGAACTATGAAAGATCAATAATGATTGTGTTGCGATAACCATGCGTCCAGTCAGTCTTCCTCATCAGGTGCGAGATAAAGAACAACGAGAGGAGGACTCGGGGAAGAAAGAGATGGGTGTGCAATATATACGTGTTAGGCTGCAAACCCTCGATTAGAGTGTTACTTCGTTCAGTCATTCACCAGACCAGACTTGCGAGTCGCAACAAAGCCATTTGTCCTTCGAGCTCCCGCCCAGGCTTATTTGCGACCGTCCACCTTTTCTGTTCTTCCTCATCGCTCTTTGGGTTCCGACAGAATGGACGATAATGACGAGGAGGGCGCTTACGACCGTGACTTCTATGGGAATCTGCCAGAAGGAGGCGAGGAGCCCCCGTTACCAAGATTTCGAAATTTCTCATTCCCGGCTGCTCCAGCTGTCGGACCTGGCTCGTCCACTGGTCAACAACCGATACAAGCCGATGGTTCGCAGCAGAATCCCCAGACCGAGCCTGATGATGTCAACGAGGATACAGGCCCAGTGTTGGGCGGTGATGAAGACTTGAATGAAGATGAAGACGAAGATGAAGATGAAGACGAAGAAGAGGAAGAAGAAGAGGAGGAGGAGGAGGAGGAGGAGGAAGTTGACTCCGAAGCTGAGTATCAGGCGGCAGACATGACTTTACAGCAGGTGATGGACAATATAAACTATCAACTGCACTGCCTCGATGAGGAACAGCAAATGACACGAGTCCAAATCCGGCAGCTAGCAGCCCGAGCCCGAGAGCTTGCTCCGACCCTGGCACCCGGAGAACAGCGACATCTGGCCGAGCGAATTCAGGGCCTGGTTGGAGATGAACAACAGCGAGTCGATTATTGGCTCGGACGAGATAGTGACTACCTCCTAGGGGCGCCGCCGCAGGAGGCCGCACAGGAGGCCATGAGCCAGGACATGTGGAACGAACGCTACGAAGACATGACGGCGGCTGAGAGGCTCGCGCATGACATTCCCGTGCCACCCGGTCGTCCTCCAGTCGCAGAGCGCACGTTGCAGAGATATTGGCGCAGGCCCGATGGGATCAAGGAGCCGGGCAACCGCCGCAAGCCCAGGCGCAAGACCAAGCCCAAGCCCAAGGGCAAGGGGAAGAAGGGGAAGGCCAGGGCCGAGAGCAGCGACGATGACGACGACGACGACGCCAAGTACGAAGACAGTGACTACGAGAACGTGGACGAGAGCGACGAAGAATACATGGACTATATCCCTGAGCAGGCCTACCTCGCCGAAAACAACCTGCCTTTCCTGATGGGCGTCCGAGAGTTCGACCCCACGAAATACCCTACTATTGACCCTAAGGGTAACGATATTCCGTATTTGAAGGATGAAAATGGGCGGCGCGTCCTCGGTCCCAAGGGCGAACCTTTACGCGATCTTCCGATCCTACCGCGGCGCATCCCAACGTCGCTCGAGGGATGGCGCCTGGCCACGTGGAAGCGGTATGACGACCGCATAACGAAGAAAGACATTGACGATCGCTTGCTGGATCCCGACACCTACGGCCGGCGGGTAGACCATCGCTCAGTTATCTTTCGAGACAAGACGGGGATATTCGTAGATGTGGATGCCCGAAAGATCGGATTCGACGAGCGCGTAGTGGGAAGAGATTTCATCAAAGCTACCAAGGCAGACTGCATCTGTGCAGATATCATAGACCCACAAGTCGAAGACAGGAATAGCGAAACTCCACAGCAGCGGATTGAGAGAGTAGAGAATGCGAGGCGCAAGGTTTTCGGGAACACAGTTTGGAACTTTGCTAGAGCTGTGGATGGGACGATAACTGGTATTGTGCAGCCAAACGGAGCTCTAGGCCATGTCTTCGATTTGCCTCCAATCCATGATCCCGACGCTAAGCGAGCGCGGAAGGCTTGTGCGAAACGAGATCAATTCAGGAACTATGCGCTTGCTGAAGACGGCAGCACCAATTGGGACAAATATGCCGAAAGGGATTCTGTTGTACGGTGGGGCACAGACAAAAGAAAAAAGAACGAACGCGCCGCAAATAATTCTGCCAATGCCAGCGGAGCCTCCACACCCACCGCAGGTCCGAGTACTCGAGGAAGAGGTCGAGGCGCGGGTGCTCGAGGTAGACGTGGAGGTACGGCTACTACTGGAACAGGCGGAAACGCAAGTGCTTCAGGTAGCGGTGGAGGTGCAAACACTCAGACGACCGGCCAAAAAACGTCCAAAAGGAAGAAACAAGTGGAAAAAACAGCATATTCTTCTTCCAAAACTTCCTCTGCGGCCAAAAACGCCAAAACAGCTCCCTCAGCAACCAAGAACTCCAATGCAGCTGATGGTCCCGACGGAACTGATCCTGACGAGCTTCCCTGGGCGAGACCTGGTGAAAGCAAAGCGCCTAATTGGCCCAAGATATGTTTTGGATTCTTCGAGAACCATGAGATCCATAGCCTCGAACTGGAAGCACTGTTGCTTCTACGACCGCATGCAGCGCATGATTTTCCCGCCTTCGTAAACAGGCAGTTGGACCAGTTCCTCCAAGAGCGTCGAAACAGGGACGCTGGGGCACAAGAGCAGGAAGCCAGATTGCAGCCAGCGCAAATATTAGACACTGTGGAAGAGGCCGTGCGGATGGGTAGGGAGGCCATTGACATGCACCTGGTTCGTAGCCGGTATTGGCGACAGCAGCACCGCATTTTACACCGCGACCCCGAATCGAATAGAGTCCTCGTGTTCCAATCCGCCATCATTCTCTTGATGGTCCTGCGCGATCATATAAAGGATCCAGGTCTTTTGAGCGGATTCGATCCAGATGAACCTGGTCTGATGGCAATATACGGAGGCGATGATAACCAGGGAGACCGCGAGACATTCGTGGAGCAGGTTACTAGAAATTGGCGGGTATATTTCCCAGACGAAGAGCCGTTTAATCCGGAATCGATAAATCAATCGGATGCGGCTGAAGGCTCAAGACCTCGATCTGGGCCCGGAAGTCACGGTCAACAGCGGCCGCCACTACGGACGGGACAACTAGGGCCACCGTCACTAGGACGAACAAGGATATCGACAAGACAACAGCCTCGCTGGAATTTCAACCCTCTATCTCCCTCTGCGTATAGGCCTCAACAGAGGCCAGAAACGGGTCCACCGAGTCAACGAAACGACGAAGACGACGACGGAGACGATGATGATGATGAAGATGAAGATGACGATTATCCAGATAATGGACTCACTGTGACACAAAGACTGGATCGCGAAGATGCTGAGAAGAGGCAAAAGCAGCAACATACGCAAAACACCGCCCAGCAGAATCCGGCTCCGACTCCGAACGCGACCAACAACCAATCTGGTCCCACTCAACACGGGCAAGAAGACATGACGCCCAAACCAAGCACCGGGGACACTCCTTCTCCACGAAGAAGTTCTCGCCGCGCGTCAGCAGCAGCAACGGTAGCAATACAGCAGCAAACATCGCCCACCCGACCAACGAGAAGCAGCCAGCAGCAGCGGTTATCAGACAGCCAATTCGATCCGACTCTAAGAAACCAAGGCTTCAGGGGGCCTCAACCATCACCGGAAGGAGGAACGGGAGGACCCATGATTCCGCCGCAGCGACCACCAGATATCAACACGAGCCCACGCACGCCGAATGGTCAGCGGCAGGCACTGGTGAATGCCCCACGCACGCCGCCTACTCGCCGGAGTCCGCGGCTGCAGAGGACGAGTCAGGGGAGTGCTCAACAGCAGCCGCGAGGAGAAAGAAGCTTTTCATTCGACCTTGATGATTTTGTACACAAGGAGGTTTATTCGGACGACGAAATATCTCACAGCCATGTAAACGCGTCCTCAAACGCGATGGGAGCGACCACGGGTCAGATTGCACCGGGGAATGGGCCGACCGTTTACCCATCACCACCAAGTGCCAGTAATACTAGAAACCACCCGTATTTTAATTTATCGCAAAACGGGCCGCATGTTCAGCAGCAACACCAGGGACTATTCAATCCCTATGGTCACAACGACAATAACCCGTTTGCTCACCTGCACGGTCAGGGACATGGGTTACACGATCAGCTGAATCAGCCGCAGATGTTGCCACCACAGCCACGGAATAGTGTGGACATCTATCGAGATGTCTATAATGCTATTGGAGGATGGAATCAACAGCATGATGAGGAGAGAGAGCAGCGAGAGCAGCAAGAAGAGGCAGATCGAGCCCTGGCTGACATACTTCGGTACCAACAACGAGGTCAATATCAAGGCCCGTTCCAGCAGCAACAGCCTCCAGCCGCGCATGCACCTCCCGTCCCCCCCTCCATCCAACAACTCACAGCACAAGCACCCTTAGGAGCCCCGTTCGAAGCAACCGCCGCTGCCACCGCACAAACTCCGCCCGCTCAGGCGCCACCGACGCAGGAGCCGGAACCAGAGCCAGAGCCGCAGCCGAAGCGGAAGCCAGCAGCTAAGAAGACAGGCGGCGGTGGCGCAAAAGGGAAGAAGCGCAAGGCCTCAGAAGATCCAACAGACGACGCCTCGACTACCCAGCAGCCGCCAGCCAAGACGACGAAGACGGCGGCGACGACGAAACCGAAAGCGGCGCCGCGGCAGAAGAAGGCAGCGCAGCCGACGACGCGGCAGACGAGGGCGCAGAGCGCTGCTGCTGCTGATGCTGCTGGAGATGGTGGCGGAGCGGGTGGGGGAGGTGACGCTGGAGATGATAAGGAAGCGGATGATGCTAAAGCGACGACGAAGCGGGAGCCAGTGAAGCGGAAGAGAGGAGGAGGAGCTGCTGCGAAAGCGCCGCCGAGCCGCCTCCAGAAAACCCGGAACGCGGTTAAGAAGGGTAGGGTCAGCAGTTTGTATAAGCAGGTGGATGACCCGCAAAAAGGCAATGGGGATAAGGAGTCGCCGCAGCCGGGGAAGAAGAGGAAAGTGATGGGGGCGGAGAAAGAGGAGGATGATGATATGAGGGATAGAGATGATGATGATGATGGTGATTCTGATTACACCGAAGATTAGGGGACGCTGATGGATAGGATCGTTTTTATCTCTTATTCTTTTAGCGTCCTGGCCTTCAGTCCCTGGCTTGGAGCAGACCCTCCGGCTTTTAGTTTCAGTTGGGAGAATTTACTTGCCTGTCTGTTTAATCGGTGTTTTGTCACTCGTTCTTCCTTTCGTTTTTTCCTTCTACATTGAACATCACTCTGTAATAATATTGTATTGTTCAACACTGAAATTCTCCCGTAGAAGCTCGAGGCTTATGACATTTACACGTAACCTTAAGTCCTTTGCCAGCAAGCTTCCGAAAGCTCCTGCCAGGTGCTAAGATCGGCTTCGATGATGTGTGGCTGAGCGGGGTTTCATGCACAGATTTGCTTCAGCTGGGCTCAGCTGAGGCTGTGTCGCCTATCGGCCCCACTATTGGTTAGGCATCTACGACACATCACACATACAGCCGTCTGCCTTCCACAAGCTGTCTGATCACGAATACGATAGTAGAGTCCTCGATTTAATTGTCTCGAAGGAATCTGCTTTTGACACAGCTGTGGGGCTTCGCTGAAAATGAGGTGCTGTCAGTTCTTGACGTGTTCAAATACGAAGGCTGATCGGCACTCGGATTTTTCAGCTGACCCACCAGGCCGAAAGCTACTTTAGCCCAAGGTATGGCTGTCGTTCGTGAAGCGCACCTCTTCAGACATTTAGCTCCCAGAGAGCTATTGTAACGACACTCCTCTCTTGGCTATCTCACTTAGCGTTATCGCCCAAAAAGCAATTTTCTGAGTGGCATTTCCTCCACCCTGTAAGTCTACGGCATTCACATTGCTGGCGATTTTTATCGGACAAAGAATTTTCGCCAAACTAATACTTCTACGCATAGTTCTGGACTGGAATATTATGTAAGGGGGTTTATTCATGTGCCATTAGTCGACGCTTTCCTCCATTAGCTCACTAGCTAACGATTCAGCCAGGTGATCGATGACATTCGGAAATCTGCTGAAGAAGATTTGGGCATTCCAGTAGCAAGGATGACCGACCTCGAACATTTGCTTGAGCGTTGTAGGGCCCCGCCATTGGATAAAGGGGAACTTTGCCCAAGATGCTCAGAGCTCTGCTTCGAAGACAGGATCGACAGAATCTTTTCCGAAGGAGAATCAGCCCAACCAATACATTTCATCGCCGATATGGCAGTGATAGATTTCTCTTGTTCGCTCTGCTGGTTCCTACAAAGAATCACCCCAGGATATGAACATCATATCCGGAAGAAGCTTCCCGACGGCCAAGTGAATGAGAGCATCTTCTCTTCATCAGTCGTAGCTAATCCAAAATCAGTCGACTTCTCCAGTCCAGGGATTGCTTCCAGGTGGCTCAGGTTTTCCATCTGCATATGCTTGCAATCGCATTCATTTACACTACCTGGCGAACCTTCTTACCCCTGGCCCAAAGATTCCCAGATGGTGAACCTAGATATTCTAAAAGGTAAGTTTGAGCTTTGTAAAACAGAACACAGAGCCGTGTGCGGGGCCCGAAAGTTACCAACTGTGAGCGGCCTGCTGCTTATCAACTGTGAGACGATGAAACGCGAGGTTGCCACGGCAGACATGGAATATGTGGCTCTAAGCTATGTCTGGGGGCCGGCTCAGCAGAGGATACATCTGAACGGAGAAAATCTGAGCATACACCTTCTCCCACGAACAATCCGCGATGCTGCCAATCTTACCTTACAGCTGGGGTTCAAGTACCTCTGGGTTGATCAGGTTTGCATAAACCAAGACGGGGCCCATAAAATGGATCAAATCCGACAAATGCACCATATCTATCGCAACTCGGAGATAACCATCATTGCCGCAGCTGGCGACCATTCCAACTATGGAATACCAGGATTTCCAGGGATGCCTCGACTTCCCCAGATTTGCTGTAAGATTGGCGATCATCTTTACACGGAAAAGAAGCTCGATCAAGTTGTTTATGTAAAGGATACCCCATGGAATCACAGAGGCTGGACATTTCAAGAGGGGGTCATGTCGAGAAGGGCCTTTTTTTTCACAGATCGAGAGGCCTGGTTCTCTTGCGCTTGTATAATGCCCGTCGATGGAAGCGAGTTTTCGGATACTGCCTGCTATCCTTACTCTTACTTCCAAGGTACCGCGACATCTCGCAAACAAGAAGCAGCAAAAAATCCGTTTCTCCCGCCTTGTACCCGCTTAACCTCCAAAATGCTGGAGTACAACAGCACTCGGATGTTCAAGGACCTTGTGGAGAATTACAGCGCCCGGGATTTGACCGTCAGGGACGATGTTATCAACGCATTTTCAGGAATCCTCGGAATGTTTGAACAGTCGAACCCTCCAGTCCATCACATTTGGGGGTCACCCATATTACTGCCGCATCATATTTCATCAGGCTATTATTTGCCACTGAAACCACATCCTAAAAACAGAGTCTCAAAGCCTCAAAATCCATCACTGGAGGGATTCTTACGAGGTTTATGCTTCAATGGCGCCTCTGATGTGACTTTAGTCCGAAGACCCGGGTTTCCAAGCTGGTCATGGACGGGGTGGATTGGGAGGATCTATTATGAATACCTCGACCAATATGATGACGGACATAATCCGGACACAGGAGTTTCAATTGCTGTCGAACGTGCAGATGGCACTGTTCTGTCCTGGGCAGAATTTGAGGAGCTTGCATACCTCAAGAAAGATCCGGAGCAGATATCACAATTCATTCATGTTCAAGCTTGGACAATGACTGTAAAACTGGAAAACGGTAGAGAGCCTTTCGCCGATGCTTCTCGCCTACACTATGTCACTCAAAAAAAGTCACTTGAAGAGGTGTTCCACGTAGTCGATTTCATAAACCAGGACCTCAAAGACCTTACGACGGAAGAACTACATCTGGTGACCTCCAAAACTTACACGGCTATTCTCATGTCTGACATTCAGATTTTGATCTCACGGAGGGCGGGATATTTCATGTTGGTCGAGACGAAGAAAGACCACGCGGAGCGGGTGGGGATTTTGAGACCTGCCAGTATCTTGAGGTGGTGGGACTCAGAAGAGGAAGATTCCAAAATACGGGCAAACGATGGGAAAATTGAAGTTGGGGGAATGAAGCTCCAGTGGAAAGGGATAAGGCTCGGATAATGATTTCCTAGCTTCACTTGAGTGAAACTTGTGTGTATAATGCATTACAATAGAGTCATAGTGTGTTATGCAACGAGTTTGACTTTAGATGATTACTTGTATCTAGAGCGCGAAGAAAAATTCATCACATGGTTTTAAGGCGTTGATCGATCTGTAAAAAGTAGTGGGAGTAGCGATGGAGAAGACAAATGGAGTCCGCAGGAAACCCAGAGCAACTGAGCGACTGAAAAACAGCCATAATATTCAAAGCAGAAACCGGTCTCAAATTTTCTATCCAAGAAACAACAAGGATACCCTTCCTACAGATCCACCACTGCTATTGTAACAACCCAAGCTCACAAAACCCACGCCCACCACAAAACCCAACCCCCAGCAACACCCCCTCCCATCACCGCGCGCGCCACCTACTCATACACAACCTCAACCTCACTCGAGCTCGGAATCGACGCCGACGTCAACACCTTATTATTCTGCTTAATATCAATCAGCGTCGCGCCGCTCGTGCCAACATCGCCCGCGGTGTTCGTCTTCGCAACGGCGCCGGTGAACAGCACGTCGCCGAAATCGGCAAACGCGACGAGCGAGCCGTTGCTCTCAAAGTCCTCGACGATCCACTCGGCGTTCTCGCCGCAGAGCGCGGAGCTGGAGGTGATGGTCTTGCTGACGCTCTTGCCGGTGGTCAGGTTCTCGATGACGGCGACGCCGCTGGTCGACGAGGATGAGGTCACCGACATGAAGATGACGTCGCCGGCGCTGATGGAGAGCGAGAAGTCGTAGGCATAGTCGGGGTACCACTCGTACCTGTGTGTCCAATCAGCATCTGCAATCCTCAGAAACACGCAGGGGAAGGTCCATCACTCACCAAGCATCATACGAATACGTAGTCCTACTCCCACTCTTCGTCGCCGTAAAGTCCACGCCCGTCTGGAGAATCGCATTACCGCAGGTATCGCCGTCGATGCCGACCCAAGCCGAGGCGGAGTAGGTGCCGGCGGCGGTGGCGGACGGGACGGGCACGGTGATGGTGGCCGAGACGGCGGTGAAGGTGCCCGAGGGAGGCTCCTCGTAGACGGCGCCGGCCCAGTTGGACGAGTACTGGACGTGCGTGACGTTGCTGTCGGCGAGCGGGCCTTCGACGGTGGAGGCCTCGCCGACGCGGGAAAGCGGCTGCGAGGAGCGCTGCGTGCGGGTGGCGACGCGGGCGGCGAGGCCGTGGCCCATGGGGCCGGCGAGGGCGGTGGTGGTGCCGAGGGCGGCGAGGAGGAGGGTCTTGAACTGCATTTTTGGAAGAGACGGAGGGGAGTTCTGGTGGACTGGGGCTGAGCGTAGAAGGAAGAGAGACCGAAGAGCTGGAGGCCGGGGGCTTGCTGGTGGTGGAGAGGGACTACATGGTGGAAGTCTTCGAGGCTCTTTATACTCTCAAGGACACTGAGATCTTGTCGCCTCTATCCACCTCTTCTGAGACCACCGGCTGTTGAAACCGGGATGAGGATCTGGACTTTCGCGGGAAGTGTAGTCGAAATCGCGCGATAAGACGCGATGTCTTGCGGTAATGCCCCGTTCGAGCAGGTCGGTTGGGTCACGAATGCAGACTGACAAGGACAGACGCATGACCGGCCAAGTTCGCGTGAGAGACTAGAAGCGGCGGGCATGGGTTGTTCATCTCCAGTCCGCTTGGAAGTTCTTCCATCGGTATCGCGTGTGGGGTTGTGTTTGGGACAGGTCAGGTCGGCCGTTGCCGAGCACCACCAAGGTTGCTTATCAGCGTCGAAGCCTCGACAAGACACTGTGCCGAGACCGCGGGAGGAGAGCTTCGCGCCTGTTCGTCGGCGCTTGGCATGCTTGAACGGCGCCCGTTGGCCGGGGTGAGATTTTGGAGTTGCTGCATTAGGCATGGTGGGAGGGAATAGTTATTCTCCGAGTGCAGGCACGCCGGGCAGGTGCCATGTGGGTACGCGTATGCTCGCATGTCGGCTGATCCGAGGCGATAGGCCGGGTTTGGGTGCTGGTTGGGGTGTACCTGCGTGTACTGCTCGAAAGAAGCTTATAGCATCTATAGCAGAATCCTACCGTACTTAGTATACGAGGCTTAAATTCTAAAGCAACGTCAACGGCATTGTATGGCATCTCACCTGGCTCGCGAGTAAGTGAATCATCGAGAGTATCGCGCCTCCTCTCGATCCACCGTGTGACTAACTTCTGTTTGTCCCCATTCTCGTCCCGCTGAACCGTCTGCAGCATATCGCATCATTCGTGTTAATATCGAGAGTCCAGTAGCTCGCCATTGCTCGGTTCTTTGGTGGGGGGTTTCGCTTGTGGCCCGTCGGTTTATCGACGGAGTTGTAGCCCGATATGGAAGGTGGTAATTGCGCGCATGATAGCCAGATCCCTGTCTCAAATCTGATTCTGGGAATAATTCGCTTGGAGACGTTGAACAGCAGATACGCTGTAGTTGAGGGAGTACTACCACGCGGAGTTCCGGGAAATTATATGCCGAGCATGGAAGGACTACAAAGTTTCTCGTCTTTGGTTTAGTTTTTCAACAGCAGCAGCCAAGCATATACGAGGTGGAGTGGAAGATTTTGCACGAGGACCAAGGCAAAGATCCCAGAGAGCTTCTAGGCTTCGAGCGAACGTGTACAAGCCATCGATGTGCGCCATGGACTAAGTAGCCACGGCGTCCGCTTCGGCCTGCGCGACACGAACAGGTAACATGCAAACGTTGTGGCTGCACCCGAGCGTTCTTTAATGGGAGACAGTAACTTGAATCTGGCGATATAATTAGCGCTCGGCCGACTTCAAGAGAAGGTAACATCAACAGTCAAGCATTTTAAAAGCTGCAGGCAGAGTTGAACACCAGCATCCAAGGAGCTTGCCCGTTGTAGAAAGCTCTTGTCAAGATTGAGACAAGGCGGGCTTGGCAGTCAGCAAACGACATACGAAACGTAACACAAGAACTGAGGGGGTCACGAAAGGAGAGGTACATTGGAAGAAGTATTCATTGTATTTAGCATTTGCTACGAGAGAAGTACTGACCCTACTTGTGGATCACAAGGCCACCATGCTTCAGCAGGTTCGTCCACTTGCGCTTTCGCTCGACAGGGGCTTTGCAGAGAGGACATGAGAGCACTGTCTCATTCTTCTCGTTCAAATCATTCTCCATCAAATCGTGAAAATGATTCAGAGCGCATTCAAGACACACGTAATGGCTACAGCCTGGGAGGCGCACAGGCACAGGGGCCGGAGGGTCGTAATACTCCTGATTCTCCCTCTGAGCGAGGCGATGAGCCTCTTCGCGGCGGAGTTCCTCCGGAGTGATGTCGCTATATTTTCTAAAGCAAGCAGTGCAGGTGGAAGCGAGACCGTCGGGAAGCTCGGTCAAGGGTATATGGTGAACTTCGACGCGCCTGTGCTTAATCTGAAGATCGATGTGGTGAGTTGAATCCATGATGGAGGAAATTGCAAGATTTGGTGCTAATGCTGCCGGTGAAGAGGCGGATGTTCCGTTTATGAAGTACCCTGCGCCATAAGCTACAACATTGTTGAGATGAATGAACAACCACCCATGATGCACTGTTCAATATCTAAAGGAAGATGATGAGTTAAAGAAACAAAGAATAAACAACGAAATCGATGACCCGACTTGAATTGCTGTCAGTCCTGTGGAAAAGAATAGCACACTCCGAAGATTTGCTGTCAGAGGCAGGGGAACAAACGTGGCAGAGCTCCAACGGAAAGAATTTGGTTCTGCTCATCAGTCGTCGAGTGAAGCTCTGCGACACAGTGCATTCCTGCACTAAACGAGAGCGAGCAAGTACAAGGGACACGTGAGACATCACACCGAGAAAATAATTGAGCCTCACCTGAACGCTTCATCGTGCCCTGTCTCTACAATGGTACGAAAATGCAGCTGTTTGCATACTAGTGACTTGTTTGGTTTCAAGTGGCGAAATGGCACTTGTCCGCTTCCGGTGGAATCTTTTTTCATTGTTCCCGGCCACCAGGCAGACACAGCTCCTTTGTCCGACCTTGAGGTAGCTGATTCAGCTACTGAGCGCAGGACAACGTGGCGAGGCAGCAAGACACGCGGCTGACGCATGTGCTTAGATGCTCAGCCTATGCTGTGCCGTGGTTGGGATCCGGTGTGATAACCGGATCCCGGTGTTTGCCCCGCCTCAGCCACACCCATACGCGTTGTATATGTAGGTTCGGAAAAGCCGAGTGCAGCAAACGCAGGGGCCGCAATGGTTGCTGATCCGCAGGCTGAGGAGCGGGAGTGATCGTCGACTTGCGGCTTCGAGAAGGTGGGGTCGGCACGAGCCGCAGGCGTCACACAGGCGGGTTTGCTCAGGTGGGTGATGCAAGGGACGCAGAGTTGGAGAGCGAAAGCGATGGGCGTTATCGGCACTGGGAATTAGAGGTAAATAAGGAACGGTGTGGCGCATACCATGGCTGAGCCAGGCGGTGGGGGATCCCCACGATCACCGGCACACTTGCGCCAAGGAGAATCCCTCCGTAGCCAAGAGCTTAGCTCGTCGTCAAGCATCCGGAGTCTGGGGCGGGGCCGGGCCAGCGTGGTGTTGCTGTCGCAGACCCAGACAGCAAGCGGTCAAAGTGCGGCTCTGCGCGGACGGAAGCGGACGGTGCGGGCAATAGGTACGTGTATAGCAGTAGTTGTCGTAGTACGGTATAAAATTGGAAACTAGGCAGCGATGGGCGACGGCTGGACGCGAGGGTGCAGTGCGACAGCGCACGTCAGCGTTGGCAGCTGCCACCCGCTGCCGAGATAAGTCGTGGCCGGCTAACCGGCAGGTCCGAACGCGACAGCGCGCTCTATCGCGGGCTGCTCGGTACCGCACAAACGCGAAACGCGAGCGCCCTGACTCGCGAGCTTCAGTCGCGTGCGCGCAGACACGCCGGCGATCCGCGGGCGTGCCTGCAGGTGCGAGAGTGGTGGTGCCGTTACTCATCAGGCGGGCGCGGCTGTCGGCGGGCGGCGGGGGGGCGGCGCTGATGGAAGACCGACGCCGATTTTTTGGCTCCCCACGTCATTCTCAAAAGACGAGCTCGCGCCGCAGCCCTGCGCACCGACGTCCTGGCCGAAGAAAGTCTTTCTGCGACAAGCAAAGGCGGTCGCGCGCGCCACCTGTGAAACGGCGCGAGGGCTTCAACGTTGTGGGGGCCGCTGCAGGAACCAAGACCAGCACAGGCGCTCAGCCGCCCTCTGACGCCTAACGTCCTCCCTACGCGCAGAAGAAGCGCTCCCTCCCCGCCCGCCGACACCCTCCAGAAGCTCCACCTCGGCCGACACCTCCAGGCATGGACGCCTTCGCCAACCCCAGCGCGCAGCCGCCGCCTCAGTCGGCCGCCCAGTCGTCCGCCGGCACCCGCCAACGAATCATCACCTCGTGTCTCACGTGTCGCCGTCGCAAGGTTAAATGCGATCACAGATACCCCGTCTGCTCTGCATGCTCGCGCGGCAATCATGTCTGCTACTATGCCAACGTCCCCAACCAGCAGCAGCACGACGGCCGATCGCCGCCGTCAGCCCAACCCTCGGCCAATCGCGTGCACAAGCACCAGTCCAGTCAAAGCAAAGGCCAGTCCAGCCATGCCGAAATCAATGCCCGTCTGGAGCGCCTCGAGTCGCTGCTCGAGATGGCTGTGAGCAACCAGCCGCCCAGCAAGCTCTCTGTGAACACGCAAAAGCAGCCGCAGCAGCCGCGCCAACCCGCGCGCCGTGACACTTCGCAGAGCGACGTCTATGAAAACAAAGAAAGAGTGAACAGTTCCGCGTCTCCAAATAGCAGCACTTCCGGCGACATCCAGGCCGCCGATGCCTATGACGGCACCCTCCTCGTCGAGAACGGCCAATCCCACTTTGTCTCTTCCCTGCACTGGGCCCTGCTGACCGAAGAGGTAAGCTCTAGCCCCGACGATCCGCCCCGAGCATGCTAACCCCCTCGCAGCTTCAAGACATCAAGGCTATCTTGAGCACTGAAGGCAAGCCCAGCAACGTCAATGATCCGACAGGCTGGGGCGGCATCCGTACCTCCCAGTCCCTGCTATTCAGCAGTGGTCAGGCCGCTGGCGACACCTCGGTTTTCATGCCTGAGACACAAGAAGAGTGTTACGAGCTCTTCGCCATTTTTATTCAGAATGTGGATCCCGTCAGCCGTTTGGTGCACAAGCCATCACTGGGTAGGCGCTTTGCCGCCTTCTGCCGAAGATGGCAGAACCTCACGCCTTCGTCGGCTTCGGGCCGCAGTAGCGAGAAGTGCAACCACTAACCCTTTCTTACACTTGGGCCGCTCGCTAACGAATGGCAGTTTCGACGATCATTGGAACGAAGAACAGCTGCAGAACTTTGAGCCTCTGGCCTACGCTATATTTTATTCGGCTTTGAACAGCTTGAAGGCCGAAGTAGTCCAATCCCGTTTCAAAAAAGACAAGCTATCCCTTTTGCGGAAGTACCAACAAGGTCTTGAGTTCTCGTTGCAGCAAGCCGACTTCCTCACCACTTCAAGCATCGAAGTTCTCCAAGCTTTCATAATCTATCTGGTATGTGTTGACTTCTCACAAGTCTCCGGGCCGGCTGACTAATTGTCTCTAGACGGTCCAAGCTCGCGAAGATGACATGGGCCAGGTGTGGCCACTCACTGGTGTTGCCATCAGGATAGCCATGTTACAGGGTCTTCACAGAGAGCCTAGCTTCTTCACCTCTTCCATGGATGAGGTTCAGGTAGAAATACGCCGTAGAGTGTGGCATCAGATCTGTCATCTGGATTGGAGGGCATCAGAAGGCAAGGGCATGGAGCCGACCATCTCGGACGACGACTTCACCACCTTGCTGCCCCGAAATGTGAGCGACTCCGACTTGATGGAGGGTCGGGCTCCGCCAACCAACCCATACCTCGAAGAAGAGGGAGTTACGGACATGGCCCTGCAGCTCTGCCGCTTGGGCATGATCCAGTGCTTCCGAAAAATCGCCCAGAATGCATACCGGCTTGATCGAAAATGCAAGGACTCGCGACTGCGAAACAACAGCCTCGATATTGTTCCTGAGCTCCAAAGATTGTTCGAAGAGACCAAGCAAATGGTGGACGAAGTGCATACCAAAAACGAACGATGCATTCTCAGATATTGCCGTCTCGAAGTGACTGTAGAACGGATGACGATTGGCCTAAGCGCCAATTTGGAATGGAGATGCTGGCTGATCTTCTGGAGCGGCGTTCCGAAAGACCTGAGGAGAGTAGTCATCAACGACGATGTGCGCACCATGTAAGTTGACTCTGTAATCCCAGGTGTTAGCATCTACAGGACTGACGGGTTTGGTTTGCAGGATTCTTACACGGTCGGTGTCTCTCATCGAATCGCTGAATCGAGTCTCCCACGACAAGGATGCCGAACAATTCCAGTGGCACATTGGTGGACATGCCGCTTTCCAAGCCATCATGCACATCCTCGCTGAGCTCCGCGATCCCGAGTTCTGTGGCTCGAAGGATCCCATAATTCGAGCCAGAGCCCTACGCGCTCTGCATACTGTCCTTGATCTGAAAGGTCGTTCCGATTCGAACACCTGGGCAGTCATCAAGCGTATGATTGACAGGCTAGACCCCAGCCATGAACATGCCAAACCGGAACCGATGAGCGGCATCTCCAAGGAGCGTTTTGGTGAAGACGAGCTGAGCGTCATGTACTTCGCCAAAAGTCCCAGCCCAGCCGCATCCCAAAATGTCTCGCAACCGTCTTCAACTAAATCACCTCCTCAGTCTCATGCACCGGCTCAAGTGCGTTCTTCATCGCAAGCGCAGGTGCAGCCTCCGGTCACAACGCCATCGACGGTCTCGCAACAGGATTATGCCTTCTTCGCACCTACTCACGTCACGATGCCTAGCTCAGACATGAGGAACAGCAGCATCGATGCCAGATACCAATCGGGGAATCAAGGAATGGCCGGGTCTCTGGCGGAAATGGAAAGGGGCAACGTCGGAATGAGTGAGGCAAATACAAGTGCATGGTTACAGGACATGGCCATGGATATGGACTGGGTGAGTACCTTCGGCCCTATTGAGCCGGTCAACAAGACTAACAGTGTCTCAGGGGTTTTGGAACTTCGATCCTCTTCAGTTCGATGCCGGTTTCGGCCAATTTGCGGGACCTGAAGGGCCAGGTCAGTGAGGAAGATGGCTGGGAGCTCAACAACGAAGGATGCAAACCCTCTGGCCGTCTTACGGTCAGCTCGGGCACTCGCCACCGGGTCTTCAATGTCCGAGCCAGCTTCCCGGGAATAACGGACGGCATGAGTTCCCCCTCCGCCAAGCCGATGATCGAGAGCGTGCTTTCAACGCACACGCCGAGTCATGGATTATCCAATCAAGTCAACCTCAGACACGGCCAAAGTATGTTAGCGTACACAATTACAATACCCAGCAGGACACGCATATGTGCTTACGACCGGCGAGCATCTCCCTTTCCCCGGGTGTCTTCGGGCTGCAATTGGTCTGCTTTCAGGACCGAGATCCGAATACAGTCGTTATCTAAGCAGGCGCACAAGCTACGACTGACAACTTCTCTATAACAAATAAAGCGATTTACTCTCCCCTGAGCGGTGTCTTTTGCGTGCTTCACCGCATGTCGAATTCATGTTGAGGTTGGTCCTATGCGGAAGTGGTCATAGCTCTTCGCCTGTTTCCCCGGGCGCCTTCGCACACACCCCTGTCTAGGTCACCACCACGGCTGCTCCACCCGTGTGGCTGTCTTACCTCTCCTTTCACTCCCGGCGCGTCCGCTCATTTGCTGATGACGAATCTAATCACTCTAATGGCACCTTCTCCACAGCCCTACGCTGATTAAAATGACCTGGTGCGCTGGCCACGACCCACGGCGGGAACTCGGCGTAGTGCTTACGCGGCTCTACCCCATACAGCCTTGTCAACGTATGGCTGCGCCAAGCCGCGTCGTCCTCTCCGCCTCAACCGCCCCTCCCCACTGGCCGCTCTGATGCCTCTGCAGGTACCCGCCACACCAGCCTCGTAGGCTTGGCCTGTCCTTTTTCGCGGTAATCTTCGGCAATTCAAGCTTAGACTCTGTCAAGCGGAGGTTACGCGCAAGCTTGATCTAGAAACCTGCTCTTTCCGGCAGTTGGCGATCTTCCAAGCTAATACAACTTTGAAGCGGGGTATTACGACTTCGTCGAGGCCTTGCAACACTAGAGGCATATGGTTAATGTATGGTGAGGTCACGACTTACCGCGAAGGTCCTCGTCATTGGCACAGCCTGCGATGCGGCTACCAAGAATCCGTCAACCCTAGCGTCCGCCAGATGCCGCTTCCACAGGTAGAGCAATCCAGCCTTTAGAGTCGTACGTTGCGCGCTGATCACTATCCAGTGGAGTGAGACAAGTCCAATTCGAGATGAGCTCATAGCTTTCCACGCCATCCTGCAGTGTCTCACAGGGTCTACACTCGCACTATGTGCTCAGGCAGGCCCAGTCTTCCAGCATCTACCCTACAGAGACAACAGACCACCGTGCTTGCGTGCTCTGAACCCTCAGTGTCGTCTGCGGGCCTGGTCATGATGGTGCCAATCGCGAACATCACTGCCAACTGCAGGCCGTGCTTCGCCCCCTACACGCATACCCCAACCACAACACAGCAGCCGCCGGTGCAACAACATTACGTGCGCTCATTTGAGATGATGGCCTGCAGTTGATCTCGACAATCGTACTTAAGACACCGCTCAACCCGCCGAAAAGTCCATCACCACCACCACCGGTCTTCACCTACCAACTACACCACTACTCGCTCACCTTTAATCCTAATAACCTCTTCACCGCACTCTCTCCACCGCCTCTTCCCACCGATTACCGAACTCTTCGCCTAATTCATCCACTCGTTCATCATGCGTTCCAACATCACCACCATCATGGCCCTTCTGGCTCTCGGCGCCATTTCCTACGGTGCCCCGGTCGCCCCGGCCAACGGTGTTGCTCCTGCAGGCGCCAACCCTCCTCCTCCTCCCGCTCCTGCTGCGAAGCACGCTGTCCGCGCTGATGTCCCCGATGACATCCGCCCGGCCGACTTCCCTGAGCAGCAGCCCAAGGACCCCAAGGCTCCGAGGGCCGTCCCCGTCTCGAAGGTTCCGGCCAAGGAGGCGCCCAAGAATGGCCCCGACGGCAAGCCTCTGCCCAAGGAGGCTAGGGATGCGCCGGCTGTTGGCCCCGACGGCAAGCCCCTCCCGCCCAAGGATCCTAAGGCTCCTCGCGACGCACCCCCGGCTCCCGTTGGCCCTGACGGCAAGCCTCTCCCGCCGCAGCCCCGTGACGCCCCCAAGCTCGGCCCTGACGGAAAGCCTCTGCCGCCCAAGGACGGCAAGGCTCCTCGCGGCGCTCCCGCCCCCGTCGGTCCCGACGGCAAGCCGCTTCCTCCTCCCGAGAACCAGCCCCGCGACGCGCCCGCTCCTCCGCCTGCGCAGCCTCCCAAGGACCCCAAGGCTCCCCGTGACGCCCCCAAGCTGGGTCCCGACGGCAAGCCTCTTCCCCCGCCCAAGGACGCTCGCGTTGCCCGTGACGCTCCTAAGCTCGGCCCTGATGGAAAGCCTCTTCCGCCGCCTGCTCACCAGGCCCGCGACGCTCCCGCCCCGCCGGTAGGCCCGGACGGCAAGCCTCTGCCTCCCCCCAAGAACGCTCGCGACGCTCCTCCCCCGCCGCCTGCCCAGCCCCCTAAGGACCCCAAGGCTCCTCGTGATGCGCCTGCTCCCCCGCCTCACCCTCACGGCCTCGTCGACGTGAACGCTCACGTCGGCCGCGACGCTCCCAAGCTTGGCCCTGACGGCAAGCCTCTCCCTCCCCCGGAGAACCAGCCCCGCGACGCTCCTGCTCCTCCCCCGGCCCAGCCGCCCAAGGACCCCAAGGCTCCTCGCGATGCTCCCGCTCCCCCGCCTGCCCACCCTCACGGCCTGGTTGACGTGAACGCCCACGTCGGCCGCGATGCCCCCAAGCTCGGCCCTGACGGCAAGCCGATCCCGCCTCCCAAGAACCCCCGCGACGTCCCTCCTCCTCCTCCCCAGGAGCCCCCGAAGGACCCCAAGGCTCCCCGTGACGCCCCGGCTCCCCCGCCGCACCCGCACGGTCTGGTTGATGTGAACGCTCACGTCGGCCGTGACGCGCCCGCTCCCCCGCCTGCCCACCCCCACGGCCTCGTCGATGTCAACGCCCACGTCGGCCGTGACGCTCCCAAGCTCGGCCCCGATGGCAAGCCCCTTCCCCCCAAGGACGGCAAGGCTCCTCGCGACGCTCCGGCTCCTCCCCCGCCCGCCGAGCAGCCCCCCAAGGACCCCAAGGCTCCTCGCGACGCTCCCAAGCTCGGCCCTGACGGCAAGCCCCTCCCTCCCAAGGACGACAAGGCTCCTCGCGACGCCCCGGCGCCCCCGCCCCACCCCCACGGTCTGGTCAACGTCAACGCCCACGTTGGTCGTGATGCCCCTAAGCTCGGCCCTGATGGCAAGCCCCTTCCCCACAGCCTCGTCGATGTGAACGCCCACGTCGGTCGTGACGCTCCCAAGCTCGGCCCCGACGGCAAGCCGCTTCCTCCTAAGGACCCCAAGGCTCCCCGCGATGCCCCTAAGCTCGGCCCTGACGGCAAGCCCCTGCCTCCTAAGGAGGGCAAGCCTTTCCAGGCTTAAGCGGAATCTCACGGGAATGAGTGATGAGTATGAGTGAGGTGCAGAAGGGGTGGACGGAGACTGGGAAGAGTCTGGCTCGATGGTCCTTTTGCCGGATTTTCTCTTTTCGGTGACCGCTGTCTTCTCTGCGCGGTGGATGGGAATGAGCTGACTGCTGCGAACTCTGCGAATACTTTCGGTTGTATATAAAAACTTCTATTGTTTTTCCTTTTTTTTTTTTTCCGTTGTTTACGCTGTTGACGATTTGATTATCGCTATTGCTATCATCGAGTAACTCCTAAAATATAAATCCTACTATCTTTTCTTCGTATGAATTGGTCTTGCTGGTTTCTGAGTGAATGGTGAATAGTAAATGGGGTTCTACCACCAACATCGCGATTTAAAAGATTTTGAGGGGTTTGGGCTGACAAGCTAGGGAGATGGGCCTCACTGAATGTTCTTGTACGACACGTCTACCTACACTGGCCAACTTGACTTCCTGTAGAAAGAGTGAATGACACTCGCAACACACGAGAGAGATTTCTCCTCAGCTCACCGCATTGTTACCATGAGCGATCAATTGCGTCAGGCCGAGGTTATCTGACGCAACCCTTCCGCCTTGGTAAATCAACACAGCATCCGCTCATCCTTGTGGCGGCCCCAACCTTCGATCAGCGGAATCCACCACGTGTCGGCTGAAGCAAACCCGCCTGGTGATCTGCTCGTTCATCGCACGCGATCGATTGTCAAACCGCTATTTCGCTTGCCATGTGGCATACGTGCACAGCTCATCAAGTGCTCGCAGGCGGCAGTGGCGGCACCGATCAGCAGTGACAGATGGCGAGCCAGCAGCACCAATGACATCACTTGGTCACGTATCGGTGTGGCGAACTCGTTTCAGCTGACGCCGCTTGTGAGGTGAGAGGTGGTGCAGAGAGCACTATAAAAAGAGCCCAAATATGTTTCCTATGAGTCGATAAGCAACTCGGCATGCGTGGAAAGCTGCAAAGCGATGACAGCCCCGACTTTTCCGTGGTACCTGTATCGCAGTCTGCCTTACTGGCTGTATGCGGGAGGGCTTTCCGAAGTGAGTGAGGGATGCTACATATGCGCGCGTGTCCTGTAATGATGCTGAAACCCATAAGTTGCCGTAGATGATGGAGCGCATCATTCTTTCACGTCGGAGCAGATAGGCATCTATAAGGTTGGTGATTAGAACCGCGCACCACTATCAAACGCCCCTTGCTCACGGCTTTTCGGGAACCGAGGGAAGAAGAGCAGTAATCGGCCTTTTTACCCCGAAGCTCCAACAATCACGGAGTTGAAAGCGATGCCTTTCGGAACTCCTGAAACCACCGGCGCTTTATATACAACGAACCCGGGCATCCTCCACCGCCACCTCGTGACGGCGTAACCACGAAGCCGGGAGGGCCCGGACGTCATGCGGTGTGTGCGGCTGTGCGGGCACGGTCAACTGCCACGGTCAAGCACATACGAAAGGGGGAAACTTCCGCCACGTGGGGGGAGCGTGTGGCACATGCACCTGGTGATGGTTCTTCGAGGACCGGAGCGGGATCTGGAATAGGAGGTCCTGTGTTTAAAAAAGTCGGCAACGGAACCATTCCCACCCTTTTTCAACCAGAGAAGCTGCGAATTACGGCTAGTGAAGACAAGCCATTGGGAGACTTCGCAGCATGCAAACCCACTTTCCCGGCTGGTCTTTGCGGTGCTGCGGGGAAATATTCGAGCTGTGTTGGTGAGCGCTTCACCATGAGAACGAAGATGAAGACAGCCACCACAGCGCGGTAATGATGAAAACTGCATTATTTGAACAGTGATGAAGCACTTCAGTCTTTCGGTGAGCTCGGTCCATCGTAGCTAAGTATCGTTCTCGAGATTCTCTAAATATCGGACTCCAGCCCCGAAGTGTTGGAAAGCCATGTTTGCTAAATAGATAAGTCGGAACAGCGGTAGAACTCTTAGACAAAAGAATACTACTTTCCAATTCCGCCAGTTAAAATACTATTCGAAGTTGTACGACTGCAAGACACCTTGCGGAATCTGCTCGCAAGACAGCATGCATGACGCACCCCTCCACAACCACAAAGCACAACACGATCATCTGCTTCCCATTCCTAGCTGTAGTTTCTGCCTAGTGCCACAGACAAACCCAGTGCAAAAAAAAGAACCGAGCCGTCGGTCCCTTTTCGGCGCCAACCACCACGACCGAAAATTTCCTCCACACCAACTACAGAGCGCAAGGGCCCCAAAAAAGATTCGGCGCTTCTCTACAACGAGAGAGCAAAAGGATATTCCGTCGCCGGGAATTGAACCCGGGCCTTGCCGGCACTTTGATTAAGTGAGATAGACTCTCCAATACTGAGAGCGGCAAATCCTAGCCACTAGACCACAACGGATGGTGATGAGTACTTCAAATTTCAGGTGATTCTGGGTACTTGTTGAGGCCTGCAACAGCTGACAAACCTTATATCGTATTTTCAAAGCCATTGTGCAACGAAATTGTTGACCAGGGGATGGTACCGATCATCAAATTACATCCTTTCACTCCTAGCTGTAGTATGGATTGCAGAGGTTAGCAGTCTTGCTCTCGTGTGTCCTACCGCGTCATTTTTCTTTTGTCTATTTGCACTCAGTTCAATAGAAGCACTGTCAATAAACGATCATTATCAGCAACATCAGTGATGCGGATGTGTGCAAACATCATCTTGATGGAGATCTGCATGAGCGAGGGGACAGAACGTGAGTCAATTGAGACTGGGCAAGGAGTCAAGGACCCTATGACTTGTAAACAAAAGCAGAAATGTGAAACCAGTTGGAAGGAATCCTGGAATCTCTCTCCAGTTTGAGAGTGCCTGCTGCCACGGAAGTGAAAGAAGCACTATGGCCACGAGCTTCTTCTTATAACTAGATTTCCCGGCTCCGCATCTGCGGCACATGCTGGATACTCAAGGTCAAATGAACATGCGGAAGCGTGGTGCTCACCTGCGCTACCTACGATAGAAGGGGGAGAGTGGTATATAAGACGCAGCTGTAAATTCTACGATACTTTCGCTTTCCGCAGCTACAGCCATATTGCAAAGTCAGTACTCAGACTGGAAATTCTCTTCACTCCGGTGCCGCTTGCCGTTGTCGTTATTACTTTCGCTTTTTGGCCATGGCTGGCTAGCACAAGGACTGATATTTTTAACCCATGAGCCTCATCACCAAGGCTTGATGGTGATGATGCATTCATTATCGTTTCGATGAAGCTCTGCGTCACTCTCGAACGCTAAATTCATCGACCCAGGAATCAACCTCGCGTGCCATACTCTACCCAGGCCGGCCCCAAGACAGTATGGCGAACTTTAATTGGATAAGCGACAGTAGGACTTTTTCCGCTTGGTTCTGCGACCAACCAAACAAGCTCCACTAATGACCACAGGAACCCACACACCCAATGGCCCTTCTTATAATCCCACCTGGACTCCCAGCCCGCACGGCCACAGCTGACACCCACAGCCTACGGCATCTCCAACACGTGCCGTCTGCATAGCTCAAGCACGCTGTAACGGTTCACGTATACTAGTTCACCACCACTCAATACGACTCAATGATCACCTGTTGACCCCAGCAAGACCCTGTTGAGAGCCAACTCAGTAGCAAGGAGCCACGTTACATAATATAGAATTGCATACATAGGTAATAGATCACCCAGCCGAATACGGTCCTCAGCGATTCGTTCTGGATTACCGTGGCGGTGCGCAGAAACATCTGATTTATGACTGTGAAAAGGTTTTTTTTTTTTACCGTTTCAGCAAATCTACAATATGGCGACAAGTGTCAAATCCGACTTCCGGCTAGACCCTGGCACCACATTTGCCTTCCAACCAAGACCAGGCAACAACTACTTATACACCCGCGCCTCCCGCAATCTCCAACCCAAGCACCTCCAGCGTCCAACTCCATCCACCCAACCACCCAGGACGCAAAACCGTCTCCGCAAAATCAAAACCCAAAATGACCTCCTTCAGCTCCTTCCTCCCCACCTACGCCCCCACCCTCCCAACCGACTTCACCCCGGAAGCAATCTCCCTCCTCACCCTCCTCCCGCTCCTCACCCACACCCTCCGCACCCTCCTCGCCTCCACCACCACCCCCCGCCGCCTCCGCCTCACCCCGCTCCCGCGCCTCCTCCTCACCTGGTCCACCCTCTTCGCCCTCATCGTCCGCGACACCACCTCGACCAGCAGCCCCGCCAACATGCCGCCACGCACCCGCACCCCCGTCCCCGCCTCGACCGCCCTCCTCGTCGCGGCCGTCGTTCCCACCTGCCTCATCCTGCTCGACGAAGCCATCGCGCTGTCCGGCCGGCGGCAGCGGCGCTGCACCGCGGTGCGGCATCCGATGAAGCGGTGGGGGGAGGGCGTGGTCATGGTAGCGGTCGGGTTTGACGTGTTGTTTGTGGTGTGGGCGGTGGTGGTGGGTGTGTGGTTTGGGCCGGCGATCTCGCAGCCGGCGGGATGGCAGCAAGAGCAGCAACAACAACAGGAGGTGGTGGGGTACTACGACTACGAGAGGGGGAGGAATTACGCGTGGAGCGACGACGAGTACCAGCTGCGGCTGGCGCTGCGGCAGGGCGATTGGCGGCGCGCGGCGGACTGCGTGCTCGTGGCTGTCATGCTCATTCCCGGATGGTACCTGGCGTACAAGATTCACGGCGTGGAGCCGGATGCGCGGGATTTTCCTTTGTTGGGAAGGCAGTGGGAGTATGCTGCGCGGCGGCGTGGGGAGGTGGTGGATGATATGAGGCCGTGGGATGAGTGGGTTAGGATTGGTGTCGCTCAGTTCGCGCTCGACTTCTGTTTCTTGGTGTGGTCGGTGCTTGTTTGGGTGGAGTAGTGGGTGGGTGGGAGCTGCTGCTTCGTGAGTGGTGTGCTTTCCGAATTGAGAACAAGAAGGGCTGTCCGCTATTAGTGACAGCTTTTGCTGTCTGGACGTCGACTGGGAGACAGCTGTAGTGTTCGAGCATTCAACGCTCTGTCATTACCTTGTCATATTGTTGGAACTGAGGAAACGATCCTTCCCAGGTTTTAATTCGACATTCACGTCCGGACGATGGCTTCAAATACCCATGACATGGACAATTTCACGTTGGAGATCGGCTGTGATACCCCTCTGGAGCTACGATTTTTAGACGGCAACAATACCCTTTTGCTTTCAATAGTGAAGTCAAATTCAAGAAAGCACTAGCACGTCAAGCACCAACACCACCCCCAGCCAAGACAGACACCACAACGGACGTCCTCTCGCCACAGAAAATGCCACAATAAGCACATTCAAGCATACAATTGCTTCCTCTGTCGGCTCCTTCGGCCTATGTTGCGGTTGCAATCCCGGTGGTCTCCGAGATCCTTCTTTCCAGGCGCATCTTCCGACAATCCTGCCCTGCTAAGCATTTCTCGCTCCTTTGACGTCATTGGCTCCTCGTTCGTCATTTGGTATAACGAGCCCTCCATGCCTTCAAGCATCGCTTTTCAAAATACGATTGTTTCACCGTCATGCACTGGCTTTTCCCTTGAACGTCGTTCGCGATCCTCACCACTGTCGTTGTCGGATGGCCAGCCTTTACGACGCCTCATCACCCTGCTCTCATCTCTCCAGACCTGTTACGACAGCTTGTCTACTTGGAAAGACTCGTCAAAACTTTGTTGGTGCTCATCTATGGCGCTGGGACCGGGTTCTGGTGACGCTGAAGCTCTGCATTTCCCCCTTTTCTTCTCTCTCTGGATCCCTCTTTCTTTGCGTCCTATCCTTTCTTCATCGGCTTTTGTCGTGGTCACTGGAACGTCTACCTCTGCATAAATTCTACATACACATCCAGACAATAACTTCAATTTCCCATGTGCTCGTCTGTTTTTTCTTCCCAAAAGAAAAAAAAAAACAGGAGCCGAGGCATGATTACCCCGGATTCAAGAATCTTGCTATTTTTCGTGGCAGACTTTGACTGCAAGTTTGCGCGTCGAGAACCTCAGTAGTCATTTGGCACGGTAGACATCGGTGGTGATGGAGAATTCTGGCGTTGTGAACGGCGGCTGAGAAGTGATTCGGCAGTGGGGATTTTCGGCAGGTGCGAACGTCCGGGAGGTATTGTCAGAGCTGGGGACAAACACAAAGTCCTATGAAGAAGGAGAACAGCGGGAGGAAAGCAAGTATGGGAGAAGGCTTTTCTTTTTGTCAACGCAGAACAGCGAAGATGCTGGTGGGTGTTGTGGCTTTCATGTACTCCCCCTTTTCTCATACAGTTGTGCCATGGAAGGGATGTTCTTGCGGTCACGGTGTGGACGCGCGACCTTGCTTCACTAGGTAGAATGGTCTTTCTTACGGCAAAGAGCAGAACAATGTCTTCCGATCTCATTGCATGACGCCTCCCTGCGTGGTTCGCTGAAGCACGCGTAGACCCTGCATACACGATAGCTGCGGCAGAGGCGAGCAGCCGACAGTGCCGTCACGCGCTCTCCTTCGAGGTCCGAGGGATGGATGTGTATAAAACCAGCGCCACTGCGCCTCCGAGCTTTCTTCTCTACAAGCATAGCTGTAAGAGCGGCAGTGAGGTCGCATCAAAGTACAACTCACTGCTTCGTCTCTCTCGCCACACAGTTTGTGGCCATTGCCACTGCCTCGTGTGGTGGCCAGTGACATTGTCAACATGTTGACTCTTTTCCGCCTCGTCCCCTCCTCGCACTTCGCCGCAGCCACGAGAGACAGCAGCACCGAAAAAAAAAAAAAAACACGATGATGCTGTCCAGCATCCGAGCACGATGCTGAGCCGCACCATCTCGCAACAACGCAGGACACCGGCATTCTCCACAGTCTCCGCAAGCCGATGGACCAGACGCCAGCGCGGCGCTCGAGTCTTGATGCTGCGCGCTTCCCGCGGAAGTCAGTCAACTGGCCGTGAACAATAGAACACGGAGCCAGTTTGCATTATATGTCTCTCCCGGAGATATGGGGTGCCTTTGGCTGAAGAAGGAAAGATAGCTACGGCGGATTCTTGTACATTATATACCCAGGCCAGGGCCAAGAATCGTACTCGCGTTGTTCCACATGATATAGCAGAACACGTGCTGCCCCTGCGAATGATGACTGAAGTGCAGGGCCGCCAGGTGAATCTTCCGGGCAGCAGATGACGTCCCATGCGCACGCGACGACAGTAGCTCACCCTTATGATACCAGAGATTATATTCGCATGTGCTCGATTATGAGGCCAGCAAAACACCATCCAAAAACCAAGTAGCGAAACAATGGTTTAACTTGGTATTTATTTTCTTTTCATAAACTAATAATCGAAATAGTACGCTCCCATGTGCTTAAATCTCTCAATCGATAATGCATAAAGCCAAAGACCATCTTCAACTCCGGTCATGCAAGTCTACTGACCGCAACTCAAAACGCCATTCTTCCCGCCCGCACAAAAGCCAACCCAATGCGAAACGCCAGCCAAGCCATAAAGTCCTCACACCACAACCTCACCCATCATCCCAACTCCCACAACACCAACCTCCACCCAACCCACTACATCCTCCACCCCCCTACGCACTCTCCACCATCCACCTCCTACCCTTCAGCATCCTCCGCACATCCCCCCACCTCACCCGCCCCCCAATCCACACAAACGCCGCCACACCCGTGACCCCCGACACCGCCGCGATAACAGCATTCATATCGCCGTACCCAATCTTCTCCTTCAACGCGCCCGCAACCAGCGGGCCGATCGTCAAGCCAGCGCTGAATACCATGCTGCTGAGGCCATACAACTGCGCGTACGGGCCGTCCGCACCAAAAAAGTCCGGGTTGCGCTCGTGGAACTTCTTAACAATCGCACCGGCCTCGACGATGCTGGGGGCGCTGGTGCCCGCGAGGCCGGCGCCGGCGAGGAAGAGGAGGGCGGACCAGATGGCGATTTGCTTCTTGGGGTCGGCGCAGGTGGCGAGGGTTTTGAGGGCGGCCGAGGAGGGCGGCTCGCGGGGGTTGATGGAGGCGAGGAGGGAGAGGGAGGAGGGCGAGGAAGGGCAGGGGCGCGGGAGGCGGAGGAGGATGAGGATGGGGACGAGGTAGAGGTAGGCGAAGGTGGCGACGGGCTTGGTGCCGGCGCGGTCGACGGCCCAGCCGAAGACGGGGCCGAGGAGGAAGTCGGAGACGCCGAGTGGGAGGAAGAGGAGGCCGGATTTGAGTGAGGAGAAGGTGTAGTATTGCTGTGCGATGGTGGGGACGGTCTGGATTCGATTAGCGAGAGATCGGTAATGTATGGAATGAGTGGTTTACCGCGTCGAAGGCGCCAAGGAGGAATGCCTGAACTCCGGCGATAACGAAGGCAGTGACTAAACCGGGATGCTTGAGGCAAGGTAGTAACTTGAACTTCTGCACAATCGGGGGCTGGTCCGGTGAGATGTAGTAGTAGTCCTGTTCTTTCTTGGACAGGAGTGGAGTCTCTTCCGTGTCACGGTTCTCCTCGATGGCAGAATCTTGACGATTTCTTTCATGTCGGAGATCCTGATCCAAATCTCCTTGAGTGGGATCCTTGGTCTCGTAGCGTGCTGCAACTTTCTTCTCGATGACCAACAACCGCATGATAAAATCAATTGCCAGGATTGCAAATCCAATGCCAAAGACGCCGGGATAGCCGGCTTTGTCGTAGAGTACGCCTCCCAATATCGGGGCGACCAGATTTCCCACAGAGATGAAGCTGAAGATCTTTGCAAGGTCAGCCAATAGCTTCATAGGACAGCTGAGCAACTCACGGATCCAATGGTCTTTCCCAGATTCTCCGAGCCGACGGTTTCCAGACATAATGCCAATCCGATGGTCCACACGACAGCAGCAGCCACTCCTTGCAGGACACGAGCAATCACAAGCACAGCCATGCTATTACCGAAGAATAGCAGCACTGTTGCGGCGAGTAGGCTCAGTAAGCCCAACAGAAATGGGGCCTGACGTGTGCTCACGCGATCGGCCAGCACGCCCGCAACGGGGCTGAAGAGGACACTGGCAGCGGCATAGGCGGTGAGTAAGCCGGAAACGTAGGGTTGGACTTCGGATTCAGGTATTCCCAGGCGGTCATTGAGCATGTAGGGGAGAATGGGAACGATCAAGCCGTAGAGAAACAGGTCGGTAAAGAGACCAATGGCAACGGTTGCAATTATGAAGAAGGTGTTGCTGCGCCATTGGAGGCCGGCGGGCGATATCGAGTAGTCGACGGATATCTGAAGGGTATTGGCAAGCTTATTCCATGAAGGCGCCATTGTTGCCGCTGAAGCCGTACGACGTCGGCTGTTGTTGTGCGACCGCACTCAGAGAATTGGACAGCGTAAACCACCAGGTGTGGAAGAAGGAGACCCCGATCGACAAATGCAGAGCCGCTTAAGTACGATTCACCGGGGACAAGGCGAAAGTCGAGACGCGGATAGCTCCGTGACGGCTGTTTGAGAGGCGCGGTAGGGAGCCCAGCGGCAGAGGCGGATCAACAGCCAGTGCACATTTAGGAGGCGGCAATTGAAATATGCACGGAGCTGCAGCGAAGGCGTGATGATCAGCCGTGGGCGAGTCCGGGGGTGAAATTGCGAGAGGCGTGGTGGTTGATGATAAGGACTAAGCGGGTGACGACGACGTCATGATTAGGGAAGCACGCCATCGGCCTGGTTGTCCCTTTCCTCGGTGCCGGCCACGTCAAACTCCTGCAATAATAAAACTCCGCCCCATCGACACGCACATGCAGCCACCCGGAAATGTCAGCAAGATGACTGTCTGAAATTGTTTCGGGCTGCAGGTGGTGCTGCAGTTATTCTGTGGAGCAACACCCGCGAGCACCACCCTGCACGGACCCGTCTGCCGACGACCTGCCGCGCGTCCAATCACCCTTGGTTCTGCTTTACACATGCTCTGCATGCCAATTATGTCCGACGCAGGCCTCGCATGCTTCGTTCGTGTTCTCACAGAGCCTTCGACTCCCTTGCGAGCGTGCAGGCGGCTGCAGACGGCATTGTGAGCCGACTCTCGTTTGCCGATACGGCGCCCTGCATCGATCGGCCAGGCTCTCAGGGACTCTGGACGCCCAGCTTTCCCCACGAAAAAACACCACAAAAACCTCGCAACAGCCAAGAGGCCAAGACGACCAACTCGCCAAGCCCTCTAGCGCAGACGTTTGAACTTATGCACCGTCCTTGCCGAGGGTAAGGAAACTTATTGAGAATCCCCGAACCCTCGCTTGCCACCCGGCTCTAGAAAGCTGCTCATGCCCTATTTTTACTCCATTCTTCGCCGCACCGCCCGTCTAGACCTTTTTCATCTAGCCTGCACTTTCTCTTCTTCGCCTTTGCCGTTCCGCTTTGCCTTCCCGTCACCAAGCTTCGCGTGAAACCATGGTACGCCCAGACCACGTGTGACCTTCCCGACCACCCGTCAGCACTGTCCTGCTTAGGGCTCACCTCATCCTTACGTACATACCTGCAGTAAGTGCAATTCCTATAGTCCGCCACCGAATACTTTGTTCCTCGTAACCGTGGTTTACAAGAGAACTGTTCAGGTGGAACGGTGAACGCCAAGCTCAAACAACAACGCATCTACGTGAACAAACAATTGCTCAACTTTTTGATACTCTGAGCCCACTACACTAGGTCAAGAGTGGCACTTTCCCTTTCATTTGATATCATGCTGGCCTTCGCCAACTATAGCCATGTATGGATGTACACAACTGCAACAATTGTCGAGTGTTTTTGAATCTCGTATTGTTGTCTACTGTCAACCATTCTAGGTGGTGTGAGATGGAAGTAGGTTGGCATTCCTTCATTCAGAACTGATATTTCTACTATTATCCGTAGCCAGACACTTTCATATGTTGATCACAAAACTGCTTTGCAGTAGCTGATGCGACGCAGGGCTTTGGGGGAAATAGTTTCTACGACATCATAAGAGCTTTTACGAAACAGTAGCCTTGCAAAAGATTTTCCGAATAAAAGGCCAAAAGGTCTGCAGTGCCCTTTAAATCCCACAACATGATGCTCAACTCGCCCTGTTTGGCCCGAACTCACCCAACCAGTCCCGCCGTGGACCTCACAGCCTGATGTAGCAATGATGATCTTTCGGCATGATCAAGAAGAAGTTCACCACATCCATGCTCTCCGGCGTCGTCCTCTCCGCCAACCTCGCACCCTTCAGCTCCCTGAAAAACACGGCAGCCGCGAGCCTCAGCTCCATGAGCGCCAGATGCAAGCCCAAGCAGATCCTCGTCCCCGCACCAAACGGCTGAAAACTCATCGACGAAGGCGACGTATTCGGCGGCAGCGACAGCCAGCGATCCGGGTCGAACCTATACCATCCGCAATAAGCAAACTGTCCACGCACCAAGGCAAGATAAAAAAAAAACACTCACCTCTCAGCATCCTTCCACAACCTCTCATCCCGATGCAACGACCACGCCTGCGTACTCACCGTCACGCCGCCCGGCAAAAAGTACCCCCCCAGCTCCGCACCCCCCGGCGGCACCGCGCGCGGCAGACTCCCCGGCGCCGCGCCATACAACCTCAACGTCTCATTCACCACCGCATTCAGCAGCGGCAGCGCCTCGCACTCCCTATCGCCCCACTCCTTCCCCCCCTCCCCCAACCCGCCCACCTCCGCCTCCAACCGCGCCCGCAACGCCGGCCGCGCCAGCACCGCGTACGTCAAGTACGTCAGCGACACGGCCGTGGTGTCGGCGCCCGCGACGATGAGGTTGCCGGCCTCGACGCGGATGTCGAGGTCGGTGAAGGGGAAGGGGCTTTCCTTTTGCGCGTCTGGATCCAGCTGGGCGAAGATGGAGGCGCCGCTGCCGCCGGACGCCTGCTTGCCCGAGGTGACGGCGCGCGTGCCGTAGGTGAGGAGGCGGTCGTTGGCGTTGAACATGGCTTGGAGGGTCGGGTGCGGGAGGAGCTTGCCGAGGGCGGCGAGGAGGGGCAGTTCGGCGCGGATGCCGGAGCCTTGCATGGTGGATTCGAGGGTATGGATGTAGTCGTTTTTCTGGATTTTTCGTCGTCAGTGTGTTTGAAGAGGAGGAGGAGGGGGATTGCGTGAGGAGAGTTCTGCTCTCTCTTACCTTTCCGAGCTCCAGCATGCGGAAGCTCTCGCCGAACATCAGATGTCCGCTGACGTCCGTGGCCAGGAATGTCCACCATTTCAGACAATCGCTGTCCTCGCCTCGGCGCATCTCCTCGCCCATTCTCTGTACCGCCAGTTCTACCTTCTCTGTAACGTCGCAAATGAACCTGTTAGCACAAACACTTCTAGAGATCCACGAAGCGTCTTCTTCCACCAAAAGAAAAAGAGAATAACCATCCAACCACCAAGCCTCCGTCCCTACAAGCAACCCCCCAAAAAGAAAGCGAAAAAAAAAAACACCACTCACCCCTCACCATCCCCTCCCACCTCCCCCTAATCTCGCTCTTCCCAAACGCCCTCGCAAACAGCCTGCGACGCGCAGCATGCCTCTTCGCATCCGTCATATCGAACATGCCCTCCGCGTTGCCCTGCACGAACTGCCTGTACCACGCCGCCTTCTCGTACCCCGACGCCGGCCGGTGGATCGTCTTGGCCGCGGCCGCGTCCGCGACGGCCACCTCGCCCGGCGCGATGCGCACGACCGGCCCGTACTTTTGGTGCAGCGCGTGGATGTGGTGCACGCGCTGCCCGCGGATGTTGGCGAGCTTGAGCGGGTAGTGCGTGACGTGCGACCACCACGGCCCGGGCACGGCGCGGAGGGGCGTGGTTAGGGCGTGGTGGAGTTTCTGGGGGGGTTTTTGGTTAGTTGGATGATTGGTTGGAGGAAGTGGGGATATATGGATAGAGGAGAGGGGCGGCAGATTCTCTTACTTGCAGGATGAAGATGAGGGTGGTGATGCCGACGAGTAGCAGTGCCATTGATGTTGGAGAGCTGGCTAGGGAGCTCTGAAGGGCAATCGTGGGCGCCATGTTGGCTCAGTGGTAGGAAATTGTTGTAGTACTGGAAAGTAGGAGACTTCGGGATTTGAGAAAAGAAGAGCGGGAGGGTTAATGAGTCAGAGAGAGAGAGAGTGTGTGTGTGGCTTGAAGGAAGAGAAGGCCTGGAGTCACATCCGGTTCAGCACTAACGATACCAATAAATATATAAAGCCCGCTTGATCTTTTCTCGCGGAGGTCGGACAACTTACTACCCCGAATGACCCGAGGCTTGCATTATCGTGGATCTTCAAGACCAAAGCGGGAGGTCATAGAAATGCGAGGTCCCACTAACCTCCGCTGTAAGGCCCACGACCAATAAGAGCGCTCGTAATGACAGTACACTGACTAGAGCCACATTGGGATGGAGGCTGATCTGCTTCATGCATTGAGGTGGGAATAGCCAGTATTTCGTGGGAAGTCGACAGCCACAGCCGCGCCGCCAATGTGGAGCCGAAACCGCATGCCGGAAATAGCTTGGTGTCACAACTTGCCCCTTTGCAACTCCCCGCAAATCTGTGGGGCAGGTGGAGCTTAACTTACTGCGGGTGGACGAGCTCTGATCTCAAGAAATAGAGACGATGCCCCCGTTCTGAGCAAATACGTAGTACGGAGACCTCAGTCACTTTTGTAGCTCAACGAAGTATTATGCGTGCTGACTAAGTCGCTGCCCACAACCCGAGCCAACTCTTTGCTGCAAATATGGAGTGCATCTTATACAACACACCTTTGAGTGATGGGATTGATTGAAATTCTCATTGTACTCGTTCCTATGCGTGTCTAGGTATCACTTTTGTGCCCCACGCCTTTACCCGAAACCTTTTTTGAAGCCCGAAACGCCTACCAAAAGCTGCGCCAGCAGTAAATGCGATGGAAACCTTGCTCTACTATGGTCTTAGCGAGCCCTTGAGCCCTGCTTGAGCCTCGCAGGACCAAGTCCTTTCCTGACCTCATCTAGTTGGGCCAGACCATCCTTGTAACCATTGTGCTTCTTCCCTCTCTTGATGTGGCCATTCTTTGAGGAAAACTCGTCCAAAATAGAGTCGAAGTCGCTCCTCAGGCCCGGCGCTTGGCTCGAAGTCGACGCCTTGCTGTAGACAGAAAGACCGGACATGCCCGACATACCAGTCATGCCCGACATCATGGACATATTGTCGTCTGCGCCATACCCATCGTCGGCGTACTCTTGCTCGTACTTTTCGAAACGCTCGTCCAGCAGCGACAGCTGATCGGTGCGAGCCAAGGCGGAAGAAGTCATACTGTAGTTGGAGGTGGACGTGAGAGCGCCCTTCCTCTTCTTGTGCCGGCCGCCCGTCACTGAGGAAGCGCCAGTGACAAAGGACTGGAGATCCGATGGAGCGCCAGCCTTCTTCTGAACCTTCTGCGCCTTCGCGTCCTTCTTGAACTTGCTGAATTCAGCCATCCAGTCACCATCCCCGTGGTCCTCGCCTTCGCCAGCGGGACCCTCAGCCGGCGGCAGTTTGACTCCCTCTTCAGACACTGCACCTGTTGGAGACGGTGCCTCGAAGCTGGTCTTGTTGTCCGCCTTGACGGTGTCATCAGTCGCCCAGCCATCGTCATCGTCGTCCACGAAATCCCCCATCATCTCCCAAGTCTGCTGATCCACCTCCTTCGTGTCCTTCGCCAACTCGTTGAAAATATCGTCCTCGTCTTCAACATACGCCTCATCCTCCAGCGCCTCCAACACCTCTCTCAACCGCGGATCCATGTCCGGCTGGAACCCAGCAATCGCATCCGGCACATCCTGCTGATCCTGATAATTCCCCTTCTTGTAAAATTCCGACGGCGCCAGATCCTCGCCAAACAGCTCCGCCGCGCTTCTCTCGCTCGCCGCGCTCGACAAGCTGACGCCATCGTCATCCCCCTCCATTCGCATCCCCGCCAGCATATCCTCCAGCTTCATCTTGCCCTTGCCCTTCCGCTGCTGCTCGGCCTCCCTGTCCTTCGCCGGGATGAAAGTCGCATCGCTGCTGGTGCCCATGTCGCGCATGTGCTGCATGTAGTCGTACTCGGAGTCGTCGTAGAAGATGCCGTAGTTGGCCGCCTCGCCCTCGTTGGCGCGCACGCGCCCGCCGAACTCGTCCTCGAGGTCATGGCGGGACCTGATCTTGCCGCCGCGGACGCTGCCGCTGGCCTGGCTGCTGGCGCCGTCGTTGCCGCCGCGCTTCTTGTTCGAGTTGGGCGCCGCCACTTCAGCGAAGACCATGTCCGGCGCGTCAGGGTCGTGGATGCGCGGGTCATTTTGGGCGCGGTAGACGAGCTGGAAGTTCTGGGCCGTCTTCTTGTCGCTGGGTGTGATGATTCGTGTTAGCAGGTGTGAGGCGGGATTTTTTTTCTCTCCCCCGCTCGCCCTTGGGCGGTGGTACGGAGACGAGTCGGTGAAGGAGAGTTTGGGGGGGAATTCAAGCTTACAAAACCTTGCGGCGCGGTGGCATGGTGGGCTACGTGTGTTCGAGAAGGCTGTAGAACAAAAACGGGTGCGGTCGCTCGAATGGGTGGTGGCGCGGAGTTAAGGCGCGGGTTGGTGTGGAGTGTGGGAAATGTTCGCGTTATCGATGCTGACAAAAAAAAGTTGCGGGCGGACGAGAAAAATCCGACTTGTGACGCAGTCGCCGCTCGCGAAACATCAAGGCCCCTCCATCCTGCGGTCCTCTCCCGCAAACAATACACAACACAACCGAATCTCTACACCGGATACTCGCGCAAAAATACCGGCAACATGGGTCTCCCGAAGTCCAAAAACGCGGTCGGACTGGGCAACAGCCTGATGAACGACCGCTTCGGCAAAGGCAAGGGCTCCGACATGCGCCGCGGCAACTACAATGGCGCAATTGAGCGGACAGGTCAGAATGGCGAGAAGGTATGCGCGCAACTCCCTTCCTTCCAGCATTCCCGCGCTCATATAGCCGTCAGTACATCACCAACGCCAAGAAAGAGGCGTCATGGGTCAAGATGCGCAGTGTCACGGAGCAGGCGGCGCTGGACGAGTTCCTCAGCACGGCCGAGCTGGCGGGCACCGACTTCACGGCGGAGAAGATGAACAACGTCAAGATCATCCACAAGGACCAGAAGAACCCGTACCTGCTGTCGGCGGCCGAGGAGCGCGCCGCGGTGCGCAAGCAGAACGCCCACCGCAAGAACCTGACCGTGCCGCGCCGCCCGCCGTGGGACGCGCAGACGACGCCGCGCGAGCTCGACGAGCGCGAGCGTGAGAGCTTGCTGCAGTGGCGCCGCGGCCTCGCTGAGCTGCAGGAGAGCAACGACCTGCTCATGACTCCCTTCGAGCGCAACATCGAGGTCTGGCGCCAGCTGTGGCGTGTTATCGAGCGCTCCGATCTGGTTGTGCAGATTGTGGATGCCCGCAACCCGCTGCTGTTTAGGTGCGACGACCTGGAGAATTACGTGAAGGAGGTGGACCCGAAGAAGAACAATCTGTTGCTGGTGAACAAGGCGGATATGATGACGTTCGAGCAGAGGCAGATGTGGGCGAATTATTTCGTGGAGAACAAGATCAACTACAGATTCTTTTCGGCCGAGCTGGCACGGGAGATGAACGAGGCAAGAGATCTCGAAGACTTGGAAGAAGAGGAGGAGCTTGAGTCCGACGAGGCTGAGACGGGCGATCAGTTGGCCGAAGAGGCCAAGAAGTTGGATATCCAAGATAAGGAGGATGAAGAGAAGAAATGGGTCGAGGAGGAGACCGTAAATGTGGAAGAGAACGGTGTACCTCTCCCAAGTTCCGGGGAAGAGACAGTTACGACGGAGCAGAACGGCGTACCTCTTACAGGCTCTGAAGCTACCCGGATTCTGACGACCGATGAACTGGAGGCTCTTTTCCTCGAGCATTCACCCGACGTAGCCACTGGTCCTGACGGTCAGCCCAGGAAGACTCAGATTGGTCTCGTCGGTTACCCCAACGTCGGAAAATCGTCCACCATCAACGCTCTTATCGGCGCCAAGAAGGTGTCCGTGTCTGCCACACCCGGAAAGACCAAGCATTTCCAGACCATTCACCTGAGTGACAAGGTGGTGCTCTGTGATTGTCCCGGTCTCGTTTTCCCTAACTTCGCATCGACGAAGGCCGAGCTCGTCTGCAGCGGTGTCTTACCCATTGACCAGCTTAGGGAGTTCACTGGCCCTGCCGCCCTTGTGGCTCAGCGCATCCCGCAAGCCTTCCTGGAGGCCATTTACGGCATGAAGATCAACATCAGGCCCTTGGAGGAGGGCGGCACGGGCATACCGACCGCCGAAGAGATGCTTGCCGCCTACGCCACCGCCCGTGGTTTCTCAACACAGGGTCTCGGTCAACCGGATGTCTCGCGCGCCGCTCGCGTCGTTCTGAAGGACTACGTGAAGGGCAAGCTTCTGTACTGCCACCCACCCCCGGCCGAGCCGCCGATTGATGGCAGGTATTTCAACCGCGACTTGTACGATGCATCTCACCTCCCTGAGAAGCGCCGCGCCGCGTTCTCCATTGCCGAAGAGTCGAGCGTGGCAGGCGCACCCAGCGACAGCGTCTCCCTGATGGACGACCCCGACGTCATCCCCCTCGGAAAGAATATGGTGCAGGGAGAGAAGAGCCGACGGATTGACAACAGATTCTTCGCCCCGAAAGGCAGCGGCGGCCATCTCAACAAGCCTTTCCATGACAAGTACACCGAGCAGGGGCAGGCTTCTGGGAAGCAGCTGAGTGGACGCAAGGCGTTGATAATGGAGGCTTTGGACAAGGATGTTGACCCCTCGGAACTCAAGAAGAGCAAGAAGCACTTCAAGGGTAAGAGAAAGGTCAAGGTCAGGAACCAGGGAGGTGGTTATGAGTAAACAAGTGGCAGGGTTGTCCCATGGTCTGATGTTTAGTCGTTTCAAGGCTTCAGCATTTTTGGCGTTGGTCGGTTAGGATTACTGATAGGACGGATGGCTGATGACTGGTCATATCTCATGGTATACTATTTCAAACAAGGGAATGGTGGTTCATATTTATGGCCTCAAAAGTAAGGTTGCGAATTGCCGAATACGGCTGGCAGAGGCTTCAAAAGCCCGAATGTAAATTTCATACGAAGCTCGAGCCTGCAATCAGATTCTTCTGACTGCTGCACGGATTGGTCTGAGTGTTGGCATTTAGTTGTGCCGAAAATGGCGGTAGTGGTGGTTCGATTGGGGCGTGATGTCAAGGGGCCTCGGTAGTTGCCAACGTTCCCCGCAAACGCAGCTACTGAACGCCGAGGGTCCACAGGCAGACTAATCGCCGCTACACCTCCGAGTACGAGCTACTTACTACTCTGGGGCCCCGGCTATTCGATTCAGTCCTTCCCCAGCTTCTCCTCACTCGTTCTCCTTCCTTCCCATTGACGAATTGAAGCACCAGCAATGTCGACCTCAAAGCTGCTGATCAACAGTGAGAAGGGCCATGTGCCCGCCTCGCAACGCATCCCGCCCATCGCCCTGCCCTACGTCAGTGAGCGGGCGAAGCAGACCCTCGACATTGTGAGCCAACGCAGCACCCCTAAACAGGCCCCAATCTAACCAATGCACACCAGGTCGAGAAGTTCGTCGAAGAAGAATGCATCCCGGCCGACTCGGTGTACCAGCAGCAGATCGGCAACACGCCGCAGGAGCGCTTCTCGGCGCACCCGGCGATCGTGGAGGAGCTGAAGAAGAAGGCGCAGGCGCTGGGCCTGTGGAACATGTTCCTGCCCAAGGGCCACTTCAAGGAGGGCGCCGGCTTCTCGAACCTCGAGTACGGCCTGATGGCCGAGCTGCTGGGCAAGTCGCGCACCGCCTCCGAGGCCACCAACTGCGCCGCCCCCGATACGGGCAACATGGAGGTGCTGGCCAAGTACGGCAATGAGGCTCAGAAGCGCCGCTGGCTCGACCCGCTGCTGGCGGGTAAGATCAGGAGCGCTTTCCTCATGACGGAGCCGCAGGTTGCTAGCTCGGATGCGACGAATATCGAGCTGAACATGCGGTTGGAGGGTGATACTTGGGTGCTCAATGGACAGGTGGGTTCCCTATATTCTCTTCCGCTGTTTTCCCAACTACTCAATTTGGACCCCTCTCCATGATTCCCTCTCCGCAGCAACCACTATCCCCTACAGAATCCCCAACTAACCTCCCACACTATAGAAATGGTGGTCCTCAGGTGCCGGCGACCCGCGCTGCGCCATCTACGTCGTGATGGGCAAGTCGGACCCGCACAACGCGGACCCGTACAAGCAGCAGTCGGTCATCCTGGTGCCGGCCGACACGCCGGGCATCACGGTGCACCGCATGCTGTCGGTCATGGGCTTCGACGACGCGCCGCACGGCCACGGCCACATCACCTTCTCCAACGTGCGCGTCCCCGCCGCCAACATGGTCCTGGGGCCCGGCCGCGGCTTCGAGATCATCCAGGGCCGCCTGGGGCCGGGCCGCATCCACCACGCCATGCGCTCCATCGGCGCCGCCGAGCGCGCCCTCGAGTACTTCCTCGCGCGGCTGAACGACCCGCGCAAGCGGCCGTTCGGCCAGCTGCTGTCGTCGCACGGCGTGATGCTGGATCGCGTGGCACGGTCGCGCATCGAGATCGACGCGGCGCGCCTGATGGTGCTGAATGCGGCCATCAGGATGGATCTGCAGGGCGCGAAGGCGGCGCTGAAGGAGATTGCCGAGGCCAAGGTGCTCGTGCCGACGATGGCGCTGACTGTCATCGATCGCGCCATGCAGGCTTTCGGCGGTGCGGGTGTGTGCCAGGACACGCCGCTCGCGAGCATGTATGCGAATGGCCGCACGATGCGTATCGTTGACGGCCCGGATGAAGTGCACATTCTGCAACTCGGAAGGAATGAGAATAAGCGCGGCAAGCCGCTGGGCGAGCGCATCGCGGCGCAGGATGCGAAGGCGGATGAACTATTTAAGCAGGCTGGGATGACTAGGATTGACCCGTTGAGCTTGGAGAGGAGTACTGGAAAGGCAAAGTTGTAAGGAGGATAATTGACGGATGAGTGAGGGAGATTGGATGAGGCAAGCGTCGTCTTTGGCCTGGTGTACCTTGGTCTGCAAAATTCTAGCAATATAAATGGGAATAAATGAAATGTTTCTTCAAGGATCTGCTCGAATTTGAACTGAGAACTTGCAAAATGATCGGCTAGAGACCCCGGGTTGGGTTGGTAGTGTGCCGCTACAACCTCTTAGACTCTCGTGCAAGCGTATCTGTTAGAAGTCATTTGAGATTAGGTCGAATAGAAGTAAATATCTTCCCAGACTGGATTTCGAATTGAATTACTATCATTGCGGGGTATTCAACATTACAAGGACAAAGTATTGCTAATTCGATGACCCTTTTCCGCCACCGATGCTTGTGAATATTTTTTCCCAGAAGCCTACACCGTCTCTTCAGTCATTACGTTGTATCCCACTAGCAACGAATCATTACTCCGACTTACCGTCACTTCCGCATTGCTTCTTCACCTTCCAGATCACAATCCCTCTCCTGCCAACCACCCGCTGCAGCGTCGGCATGACCCCATCGTCACCGAAATCCATGTCGTCGAGGTTAAGATGATGCTTATAGCTCCAAACCTCCTCCAGCTCGAACGCCGGCTTCTTCTCCTCGCCCTCCCCAGCCCCCGGCGCCACAAACGCATCCAAAAACGTCGCGCTCCTCGGCGCAACGAGGTACGTAACCGCCCTCTCGCCCCGCTTGCCCGCGCCATCCAGCTCCGCGTTCGAGCAGACGGTGCCGTTCGCGACGCGCTCGACCATCAGCTCCGGCCGCATGCCCATCAGGTCGACCGTGTCGACGACCTCGTTCTTGCCGTTGAGCAGCCACACAGGCGGGCTGTACGTCTTCCACCAGTAGACGCTGGTCAGGGCCGGCTCGCCAGACCGCGCGATCCATATCTGCGCCGGCACCACGCCGCCCTGGTGGTACACGCCCATCAGCAGGCCCATGGCCGCGTTGAAGGCGACCCAGGACGCCATCCACGCGCGGCGCACGCGGAGGGAGGTGGTGGGCACGCGGATAGAGGAGAGGATGAGGGGCACCGCGGGCAGCAGGAAGCGCGCTTCTTGGTGCGGGAAGATCGAGAGAAGGCCGACGCCGGATAGCGCCGCGGCGAGCCGCAGGTTCTTGCGGTAGCTGAAGAGGAGGAGAGGGAAGGCGGGGCCGATCAGCTGTGGGAGGTTTGCGACGATGTGTTGGTAGTAGGGGTGCAGGCCGTGCTGCGCGAGGTTGTGCGCTGAGGAGTTGTACAGGAAGTTGTTGAGAGGCGTGATTATAGGGTGGTGGACGAGGTTCGTAAGGGTAAGGCCGTCAGGGTGGTAGAAGGACGTATCAAACATTATAGCGATTATGGCCGTAACGGTTGCGGAGAGTAGGAGCGCGATTAGGGACAGCGGCTTGCGGTGGAAATGCGGGATGAGCTGAAGCAACGGAACTATCAAGTATGCCGGGAACGTGATCCTGTTAAAGAAGCCGCCCACTGAGAAGAATCCCAGCAGCGCCGTTGCCATAAGGCTGGAGCGCTTCTGCGGTGGGGATTAGCTCTGCTATCAGGGTGCGCCGGGGGGTCGCCGTACCTTGTCCTCCAGAATGCGCCCAATCAAAACAAGACTCCAAATGAGCGCAAGAGTCTCCAGTGAGTTCGAAAAGGTATGCGTTTGTAAGGTCCACGTCACATAGGACGATGCGACAAGCATAGAAGCCGAGCTGCGCTGATGCGGCGGCACCAGCTCCAGAATCGCCCAGTCCTCAAGCACGAAGCTCATGACGAACATCATAACGCGCAGTGTCCAGTATACCACGTATGGCGGAACTTCTTCCGCGATCCCTTCGCCAATGCCGCGCAACACGGCCATGGGGATGCCGTAACAAATCCATAGCGGGAACGAGCTGCGAATGGGGTGTTTGGACGTAAACTCCCAGGTAAGATGGACCGGGTAGCCGAAGACGCGACCTGTTTCGCAACCGTGTCAGCAAGCCAGGCTCGTTGGAAGCGCGCAGACGTAACCTACCAGCTATCACCTCCGGTCCTTGGAAGTTCTCGTCCGGGTGCAGGTAGCTCGGGGAGAGAGCGAACCAAAGGCGCACCAGGAGCAAGATGAGATACACGCGCCGCCACATTGCGATTGTCTTGCGTTTTCAGCTCATCGGAAGTGGTAGCACGGTGGGGAGGGAGCGCATCGACGGCGGAAATAAGGGCGTCGAAGCTGGGAGCTTGGGGAGATGGTGCTTTAAATTGTGCGACAGCTGAGCGCACACCACGTCTCTCAAATGAGATACCCGTTTCGATAAGGATAAGGAGTGGCCCTTGCGATAGGTTGTTATTGCTCAACGCTCGAGCGGATTATGCTTCGGGACGGTTTGAGGTTGCGGCAAGTCGCGGCCATGACTGGAGCGACTGTTCCGCGTGGTGCACCAAACTGGTGCCGTTGGAGCTCCAGCAACGGCCTGGATTCGACGGATGGTGGACCGCGTCACGTGCGGATTTCCAGCCTTACGGCTTCCCAAAGCAGCACGCATCCGAAACACTTCGCACAGCGGGACAGCAGGGTGATCCGATCACAAGGCCCGACGGGTCGACACGCTGGATCGTTAGATTGCGTGCTGCTTGTTTGAGACCCGCTGCTGTCACGTTTGCTGGCTGCAGGCGGCAACACCTTTGCCACCGGAGGACATCACCTATTAGTAGACCCCGTTGCCGTATACGACATCTTCCACACAATATAGACTGCTTGCATCATTATACAAGTTCTGAGTCAGCCACGCTGCTGTAGGCGCCCGGACGATCTTTCAGGGACCATGGAGAGAAGCTGCATGGCGTGCAACCATGGAAGCAAGGGTTTGCACGCCAGGAGCAATCACATCGACGTAGCTTCTGCTTTTGCTAGTGAAAGGATCTATTGTTGGAGCCTGGTGGTTGCCTGATGCACACGCGCTAGAAGCCCATCGGTGGTTCCTCCCAGCAACCGTCTACCTTCTTTTGGCTTTCTGCCTGCGCCTTCACCACTGAACCCACGCGTGCAAGCGATCCAGTCATCTGCCATTTGCCTGCTTGGACCCTTGGGCATCTTTAAAAAGGACCCGCCTGCTCCAGTGGTTCTTCCATTCGCGCCGTTCCTCACCTCACCGAGCTTTCCCGTGCACCGCCGTCGGCGAACTTAAGCTCCGCCGCCCCACGACCGACCTTCAACCACCGCACTTCGCCGTTCCACCGTCACTCCCCAACCCACACATCACCTTCCGACACCCGCCACATCGCACACCCACGATGTCTACCCAGAAGATCACGCTCACCACCTCTGACGGTGTCGACATCGAAGTCGGTACGTGCGCAAGCGCCCCGCCCCGCGCCTCGAGACCTTGCAAGCTGACCGAGTCACAACAGAGCGCCAGGTCGCCGAGAGGTCCATCCTGATCAAGAACTTGCTCGAGGATCTTGGAACCGAGTCGGGCGAGCCCATCCCCATCCCCAACGTAGGCTAACTCCCCTTCGCCCCTTCACCCGGCGAGCTCGTTCCCCGCTGACGCAAACCGTACAACAGGTCAATGAGCAGGTCATGCGCAAGGTCATCGAGTGGTGCGAGCAGCACAAGAAGGACCCCCCCGCGTCCGCCGACGACGACTCGGATTCGCGCAAGAAGTCGACCGACATCGACGAGTGGGACCAGAAGTTCATGCAGGTCGACCAGGAGATGCTGTTCGAGATCATTCTGGTGAGTCTCGTCATCCGCTCCGCCTCGCCCCGCGCCTGCGCAGGGTCTGGCTATAGCTCCACCCACGTTAGAATGTTACTGCATACTGACTTGCGACTCTTCCACCAACACAGGCTGCCAACTACCTCGACATCAAGGCGCTCCTCGATGTCGGCTGCAAGACTGTTGCCAACATGATCAAGGGCAAGTCTCCCGATGAGATCCGCAAGACGTTCAACATCCAGAACGACTTCACTCCCGAGGAGGAGGACCAGATTCGTCGTGAGAACGAGTGGGCCGAGGATCGCTAAGCTTTCCCCCGCCTTCTGCTCCTTGTCGCCCCCCGACACCCCCCGATAACGGCCAAACTCGGAATAATCCTCGCGGAACACCGTTTATTATCCCCGCCGATGTTACACTCCGCATCACCTCACCCATGAACGAGGCGCCAAACGGTTATGCTGTCAATCAAACGCTCCGGAGATACTACCACGAGATCAATCCGGGGCGACTCAGGGATTCTTTTGGTTTGCTTGCTTTTTTCATGCGCTGGTTATGCATTCACGGCGGAAATGATTTTTTCTCTCAATCGGCGTCGGGGGGGAAATCACTTTCTTTTATTCCCATCAATTCTCTCGATAAATGTTTTGTTGGGATAGGGTAAAAAAAACTCCTATTCTAAGGGTTTTTTTATCGTACCAGAGACACGGATTATAGCGGGTAGCGCAGCAGCTGCTGCTTTTTTCCTTTCCCCTGCGGATGGAAATTTCCCTCTTCTCGGAGCTGGTTCACTCGTGGGGAAAAGCTTCATTGCAAAGAAATGGCATACCATAGAGAGGACTCTGGAAAATCCAATCCAGGTGTAATGAACGGTGTGGTCTCGAATGTGTGCTTATGTGGTAATGCGCGGCTCTTCTCACCCAGGTGATGGATTTTGGATCAGAGTCCAAGTACCCTTCAACCCGACCAGCGCAGCGCCGCTGCTCGGGTATCCGCATAGAAGTTTTAAAAATATTCACTTTTGTTGGCCGGAAAGCTAGCTTTTCAACGATCCACGGGGAGGTGGGACTGGGTCTAAGCTGGATCTACCCCGAGATCCGGCTTTGCTTGGGTGCTTGGGTGCTGAAGACGTCTGGAAACAATTCTCTAATCTGGGCGGACGTCAAGTTCATCTTAAGTGGCACGTCTCCACCATATGAGATCAAATTACCTTGCATCGTGTTCCTATTCACGTACACACACAAATCCTTCTTTTTCTAGTACACTATCATACAGGGTTGTTATTCTCCCTTCCCCAACACTTCCTTTTTTCGCCCTCTCTAACCCTGCGTCCCATTTGTTCCCATCATCATCATCATCAACTTCCTTACAAAGCGCCGCCCAGAACCTTGACGATCCACATGGCCACCCGCACGTGCAGCCCGACGCGCCGCTCGATGCGCTGGAACTCGTCCATGCCGACCTCGCGCGCCCACTCGCCGCGCGCCAGCCGCGCCTCTTCCTCGCCCAGCCGCCGGCGCAGGCCCGCGTCGCCCGTCACTATCAGCGCGCCGGCTTCGAGATCGAGCTCGTAGCTGCGCTTGGTGTAGTTGCTGCTGCCGATGATGGCGATGGAGGGGCCGCCACCACCCTCGGTTTCGGCGGCGTCTGCTCCGGCTGGTGGTGTTGCTGTTTGCGTCGTTGATGAGGAAGAGGTGGTGGCAGGATCCTCGACTTGCTTGTTGTTCTCCTCCGGCAGCGTGACCCAGAAGCCCTTGGCGTGGTACGTCCAGCCCTCGGGCTCGCCGACGGTGCCGCGGCGCCACTCGAGCAGGCGGATGCGCTCGGCCAGCCCGGCGTCGCGCACCGCCTGCAGGAAGCGCCGCGCCAGCAGCGTGTAGGCCGCCGGCAGCATGCCCGACACGCCGGCGGAGCCGTAGAAGCCGTTGGCTTGCGGCGAGGCGGCGACGACGGTGCCGCGGCGCGGGTTGGTGCTGAGGAGGAGCGAGCGCATCCAGGGCGTCATGTTGAAGTAGCCGGCGGTGAAGGTCCAGGATGTGCTGCTGTTGGCGGCGTAGGCGGGCTGGGTGAGGTGCGTGAGGAGAGAGGTCATGGCGGGGAGCTCGGTGCTGGTGTCGTTGGTAGGTGGCAGGATGGAGGTGAATTGGAGGAGCGGGTAGATGAGGGTGGCGGTGGAGGAGTTGGAGGGGAGGGGCGTCGCGGCGGGACGGATGAGCGGGGTGAGGAGGTCTGAGGCGGCTTTCTTGAAGGCGGTGCGGTCGCCAAGGGGAGACGGGGCGGCGTTGGCGCTGGGCCATGTCATGGTGTAGCCGCCTAGGGAGGAGGGCGAGGGCGAGATGAGGTAGCTGAGGCTGCTGATGGCGGAGTGGATGCGGAAGAAGTAGTCAGTGATCTCGGCGGAGGAGAAGACGTGGTAGCGATCTTGACGATTCGTGAAGTAGTCGTTGGAGAGATTTGCTCTATATGTTCTGTTAGTCCTTGTGGGCTGGTTTGTATAATTTGATTCTTGCACATACCCGGACATGATCAGCTCGTCGTCCGCACCGTACAGCTTCATGTGCTGTAGACCCCATCCTTCGTTGATGCGGCGGGGGATCAATTTCTTCCGCAGGCCAAACAGATTCGGCGTGTGGAACATGCGGATTTCCACACGGTCAGGACCAAATTGCTCAACGAGGGGTACTAGGAGAGATGCACATGACGGATTGGGTGTTTCGCGGGTTCCGCGGAGAGCGTCCGTCAAGAATGATACCTTGAGGTCTGGGTTGCGCTGGAGAGAATCCCGGATGACTGAGATCTGCGGAAACGACGCTTCGGTAAGACGGCTGAGGAGACGGCAAACGAAGGCAACTTACCAACTCGTGCTCGGTTTTGCCGATGTATAGAGTTGAGAGGTATACCCTCCGCTTGGCGTTGGAGATTTTGGTCTACTTCTGTATAGTTAGCTTGAGTCATGGGCATGAAGTTGGATTTAATCAATTAGATTATATCATGAATATCACAAATATAGCAGGATGATTCACTCGATTGAAAGACAAAAAAGGGGGTTGAAGGCTAGCCAACATAGATGCAATTCGACAGCGTGGAAACACAGAATTCACTGACCTTGAGAGTCTCATAGAACTCGGAGGGGTCTGAGAGGATCTCGATCTGAGTAGGCTGAACCTCGAAGCGAGGAGAGAGCCTATCAAGCTCAGAAGTCAAGCTAGCCACCATGGCGGCGCCCGATTGAGTGGCTGGCGGGGAAGCCGGTGCCGCAGAGCTGGAGGTCGAATATCTCCGTGCAGCTCTGCCTAGAGAAATGGGCCGGCGCAAAGGCGTCGCAATTCTGGACCTGGAGGATCGTATGGCAGACCGGGCGAACATTATCTTCCGCGCTGTAGATGCGCTCGCCGCCAGATGTTGCAGAATTTCCTGACGGGGGCGGATGGCGTTTGTTGCTGTAAGCTCTCTCGCTTGACTCGGCTCGAGCCGGGGGCGGAAGAGGACCACGGACAAATGCGCTAGCTCGCATTGGACACAATCGGCGCCAAGACTCCCGCCTGCCCTGCCGCATCACCAACGTCCTGGATTGAAGCTCCCCGGCCCTGAACCACCACACCAGCTCACCATGTCGACTATCACCCGTACGCTGCGCAACCTGCGCAGAGTCGGCGTCAAGGTTCGCCATGCGCCCCGCGACCCCCGTCTCCAGCTACTGACCCGCATTTGAATAGGACGCCTGGCACCAGATGCAGGTATGACTTCCACCGGCCCTCCGACCCCCATTCGCGCTCCGGACTGACGGGTGATGTTTTGCGGATATAGTACATCGGTCAGTCAATGTGGTTTTGGGAGGAGATGGCGCAGGAGCTAACGCCAGGGCAGGCGACACCAAGGCCGGTGCTCTCATTGGAACGGACCGGTACGGCAACAAGTACTTCGAGAACCTTGCGGAGGAATTGCCTCGTCAGTAGAGCCTCACCGCACTCGCCGACAATAATTGACCTGAGATGTTGCAGTGAGGACGCGATGGGTGGACTACAAGGATCACGAATTCGACCCGTAAGACCTATGGCGCTTGGAGCGTGGGGTTTTGATTGCTGACATGTGACAGGTCTCAGATTGAGCCTGGCTGGTAGGCTGCTAAATTATTCGTGGAATTGGCCCCTCGACTAACTCTTGCAAGGCACGCCTGGATGTCCTACATGGTGGACAAGCCCCCGACTGAGGATAAGATCATGCAGAGGCAGCTTCGCGCATGGGAGCCTAAGGAGCACAGGCCGACGCTCACCTGGAGCCGCTCCGGTTTCAAGACTTACAGCACGTATGTGGAAGAATTCTGGATATGCTGGAGGGTGCTGACAGGAAGCTTAGGACCAAGGCCAAGTACCAGCCGTGGGTTCCGGTTGCTGCGGCGCGCAAGTAAAAGGCGGAAAGCCTTTTTTCATTACTCTCTAGAGGTGTATATAACGCCAATTCAGACCGGTTTTTCTGTGCCAGTAAAAGGCTCTTGGTTGAACGTTCCGAAGGCAGTAAGGTTGGTGTGCGGGGGACCGCAAAAGCGCATAGAAAGAAAGAGTTTGGCCCATTTGTTCCGGCACCTTAAATCAAGCAGAGCAAATCAACATCTGAATCTCAGAGGGGCGAAGCTTATTGCGTCATCTGACTGAGCATTGAGCTTTACGGAAGGGCAACGAACGGTCCCAACACAGTCACTTGGGAACGGAGCCTCGTGAGCCATTCGGAGATATCGGCTCGGCTGTGTGGACGTTGGCAGCCTCGGAAAGAGAGTTCGAGGGCATGGGCCTCTACGACTTCAGTTGAAGGCAACAATTGTGGCCCAATCTCATGCACCGGGCTGCACTTGGGAGCAGGGTTGCATTGAATGAGTACGGTATATGAGCCCCTGCACAATATCACAGAGCAGCGGTGTACAACGCCTATCTGCAGGCGTCCTGCACCCGCACCGCCGGTGTTCCAGGCGTCAGGCTATCGACCGCTGGGGAAAGGTAGACAGCTGGTGGGCTGCAGGGATTGGGAACCTGGAAGGCCGACAGGTCCGGGACCACTGCGGTACCTGAGCGATGGGAACATGTGCTCTTCTTCAGCGCCAGGCTACGTAGGCCAGGCTGGAGACTAAGCTGATCCTGCAGATAGCGTGGGCGTAGGCGTTGTTGTCAAACCACTTTATTTTAGCCTTACACGGGCCCCGGCACATTCTGCCCAACGGCTGACGACTGCGGCGCTGTAAGCAGCGCTGGCGGCTCAGACGGGTCCGTCCTCCGTCAGAAGCAGCAACAGCCGCGTGTGAGCACAGATGAATTCTGAGAGAGTGCCCAGGCAGGATCGCGAATCGAGATTACTGTGCTGCACGACGGTTGGGATGCAGAGCGCCTAGCGCCAATGATGTGCATTGATGCTTGCAAGCTCGCGCCTCTCGGAACAAGGGTCAGATCGAGGTGGGGTAACAATCGTGGGCTTTGACGCTTGCTGCTCTGCTGTTCTCGCAGCACTCCGCTGTCTCTGCCTTCGCGCCGGGTACGGCGCTACGGAACCAAAGCCGGCGCCGGTCGGAGGCCGCGGGCGCAAGCCGGACAGGATGATGCTGGGCGGCGCTGAATTGCGGTGTGCAGGCGGTGCGCTGATTTTGCATGCAGCACGCGATTCACGGGCATCGTGACTCCCGGCCGGCGGGCGATAAGGCCTGCGCGCGGCCTGCCTGGGGCCGCCACCACAGCGCCTGCCCGCGAGCCTCGTCGCCGCTGCTACATAGCAATTAATAAAACTGTTCGCTGCGCTGTCCGAAGAGCCGACCGGGATTCCGCTGCTTGCTAGGGCAGGATCGCGCCTGTGCTGCTCGGCAACCACAGGTGACGTACAAACTAGCGGCGTCGACGTCGTCGACTGGGTTATATTTGCGCGCCGCGACCGCCTCGCCCTCGTCGACCGCCTTTCAACCCGCCTTCGGCGCATTACGCCAGCATCCCTAAGACGGCTTCCTCTCCTGTCCATGCTATCTGGATAGCCCGCACAACAAGAGGCGCGGAGCGGTGGTTGAGCTTTCCCCCACTACTGGCGCAACATCACCGCAGAGAGCGAGACCATGTTCGCCCGCTGCGACAGCCCAGTATGGCGCGTCGATGATTTCACCGAGTGCTTCGAGCAGGAGTGGGTGCGCCCATGCTTGTGAAGCGGACTTGCGCTGACGCTCGCAACAGTTACCTGCAGACGCTCCTCCCGCTGATAATATGCGGCGTGTCCTTCCTGTACCTCATTCTACAAATCTACCGCGCATGGCAGCAATCCAAGCACTACACGGCATACCACTCCCTGAACTCGTGGCGCAATGCCTGGTCCTTCCGTCCGGCCCAGCCCAGCCTGGGAACCAACCCTTTCGACAACGACGACTCGGATACTGAGGACGAGCTCGAACGGAATGCCGACCTCGCTCTGGTCCCGACGCGGACGAACGACTCTTTCGTGGCGCTGGACAGACCCAAGGGCGAGGTGCTTCTAGTCGTGATCGAGGAACTTGCGGTGCTCGGCGAATTGGCAATACATGTTGCGGCTCTGATTGAAGGCAAGGGAACGCTTGTGTCGAGGGTTTCTGGAGTTGCGGTCTGGGCCTACGTAACCATTCTGGCCTCCGCGAGACTGCTGTTCTCCAACACAAAGCGCCTGTCTTTCCCCAGGCTCTGGTTTCATACCGCCTCAATCTACTGCTTCCTCTGGCTCTTCGAGATCCTCCTCTTCCGCTCAGCCATCATCCACCCGAAGTCCAAGCTCGGACGTAACCTCACTATCGCCGATTTCGCTCTTACAACCTTGCTCGCGGTTATTGCGCTCACTTCGCGCAAGGGTAACCGCCCGGTGGAGCTAGAATATGAAGGCCACATTCAGCCTTCCAAGGAGCAGACCGCCAGTGTGCTGTCCATTGCCACTTTCGGATGGGTTGACGCAATCGTGTGGCAAGGGTACAAGAAAACGTTCGAGATGGCCGATGTCTGGAACCTGGCTCCCAAGGACAAGGCCGCTGCCATCCTTGCGCAGTATAGGCAATTCAAGAAGACTCAGGCCCTGTCGTGGCACTTGCTCCGTTACTTCCGCCGTGAGCTCATAATCCAAGCAGCTTGGGCAGCCTGCTCCGGCTTTTTCCTGTTCGTCCCCACCATCCTCCTCAAGCTCATCCTCGAGTATGTTGAGAACCCCGCGTCGACGCCCCGCAATGCTGCTTGGTTCTATGTCATTCTGCTTTTCCTATCTGGCGTTACCTCTGCTCTCGCCGATGGTCAGGCGCTCTGGATTGGACGCAAGATCTGCATCAGGCTTCGAGCTATCATCATTGGAGAAATCTATGCGAAGGCTCTCAAGCGCAGGGCGGCCTCGGGTGGAGACAAGATTCTAGGTGAGAAGAAGCCGGAATGGTCGGAGACGAAGAAGGATCGCTTCAAGAGGGTTATGTCTTTCCGTCGCAAGAAGGCCAGGCCGGAGGCGACGAAGCCGGCTGCATCGGCCGCAAATGGTTCGGAAACGCAGGTCAGCTCTGGAGCCATCATCAACCTGATGGCAGTGGATTCTTTCAAGGTTGCTGAAATTTCCGCTTATCTCCATTTCCTGTGGGCCAACACTCCCGTCCAAGTGGTAGTGTCGGTCTTGCTCCTGTACCGCATCCTGGGTCTTAGCTCTGTTGCCGGCATTGGCATGATGATATTCCTTCTTCCCATCAACATGCTCATTTCCAAACGTTTCGCCGCTATCCAGAAGCAGATACTTGCAGCTACCGATGCCCGTATCCACACGACCAATGAGATCCTTACCAACATTCGGATTATCAAGTACTTCGCGTGGGAACAGCGCTTCATGGCCCAGGTCAACGAGAAACGTGCCGTCGAACTTGCCAATCTCCGCCGTAGGTACCAGTGGTGGGCCGCTGCCGCGACTGTCTGGTCCGGAGCCCCCATCATCATTACCTTCCTCTCGTTCTTCTTCTACACCATCATCGAAAAGAAGGACTTGGTTCCATCAGTCGCATTCACTGCGCTGTCTCTATTCCAGCTGCTCCGTATTCCTCTTGACCAGCTTGCCGACATGGTTGCCCACGTTCAGGAGTCGAAGGTCTCGGTGGATCGTATTGAAGAGTACCTGAGCGAGCCTGAGACGGACAAGTACAAGCAGCTGAAGAGCGAGGAATTCGATGAGAATGACGAGCCCCTCATTGGTTTCGATCACGGTACCTTCAGCTGGGGTACTGGAGACTCTAAGGACGGCGAGTTGGATGATGCATTCAAGATGCTGGATCTGGACATCCGTTTCCCCGTTGGACAGCTCAGCGTTATCGTCGGTTCTACTGGCTGCGGCAAGACATCTCTTCTCATGGCTCTACTGGGCGAGATGACACTCGTCCAAGGAAAGGTCTACCTTCCCGGCGGACGCTGCCGCGAGGATTTATCTGCTGATCCGGAAACTGGTCTCACTGAAAGCGTCGCTTACTGCGCGCAGCAGGCTTGGTTGATGAACGGTACCATCAAGGAGAACATCGTTTTCAACAGCCCGTTCGATCCCAAGCGCTACAAGGACGTCATCGTGGCTTGCTCGCTGCAGAGGGATCTTGAAATCCTGGACGCAGGTGATCAAACTTTGGTCGGCGAAAAGGGCGTCACTCTGTCTGGTGGTCAGAAGCAGCGTATCTCCCTCGCTCGAGCACTCTACAGCAAGGCACGCCACGTCTTACTGGACGATGTTCTCAGCGCGGTTGATTCGCACACTGCCAAGTGGATCTTCGATCAGGCCCTCTTGGGTCCTCTCATGTACAACAGAACCTGCATCTTGGTCACTCACAATGTCCAGCTTTGCTTGCCTCACTCCGAGTTCGCTGTCCTCCTCGACAATGGAAGGGTTGCCGTCCAAGGCACACCCAATGATCTCATCGATTCTGGAAGGCTCAGCGAGGATCTCTCGAAATCTCGCCCTGTCTCACGCGGTCCTTCTAGAGTGGCATCTCGTGTTCCCTCTGATGTTGGAGGTGAAGAAGCTCTCGGCGAGAACGGACACGCCAACGGAGGTGCCAATGGCCATGCCAATGGAACTGATAAGCCGAAGGAATCCCAAGAGGAGACCAAGGCCGTCGGAGGAGTCAAGATGGGAATCATCCTCATGTACCTCAAGTCCATGGGTTCTTCGTGGTACTGGGTTGCCGCTTTTATTGCTTTCGCCGCTCAGCAGCTCTCCTCCGTTGCAACCAACGTCTGGATCCGCCAGTGGGCCAACGCGTACGATACAAAGCAGGTCAGCATTCTCGGCGCGCAGAAGCACTCGAGCCATGTTACGCACACCAACGTCGTGACTGGTCTTGGTTCATGCTTGACGAGCGGAAGCTGTGTCTGGCCTCTTCCCTGGTTCTCTTCTTCCCAAGCAAAGAACAACTTCCACGACGGGCTCCAGGTGTCGATGGTCTCAGACAGCAACTCGAAGGTTGACGCCGGGTACTACTTGGGCATCTACGCAATTCTGGGGATAATCTTCATGATCATCACTCTCAGCAGAGAGGCCGTTCTGTTCTGGGGCTCCCTCGGTGCGTCCAGGAGGATCCATCAACGTCTGGTCAACGCGGTCATGCACGCCAAGTTCCGCTTCTTCGATTCGACGCCTCTTGGACAGCTCATGAACCGCTTTTCCAAGGATATCGAATCCATCGACCAGGAGATTGCCCCCGTCGCCATCGGAGTTGTTCACTGTTTCGCCTCCATTCTGACCGTCGTCGCCCTCATCTCCATCATCATCCCCGCTTTCCTGATCGCTGGCGTCTTCATCAGCTTGCTGTTCTTCTTCATCGGCATGTTTTACATCAATGCCTCCCGCGATCTGAAGCGTCTGGAGTCCGTGCAGCGCAGCCCACTTTACCAGCAATTCGGAGAGACGCTTTCTGGCATGACAACCATCCGTGCGTACGGTGACGAACGCCGCTTCATCCGAGAGAATCTGACCCGCGTCAACACTCACAACCGGCCTTTCATCTATCTCTGGGCAGCCAACAGATGGCTTGCATTCCGCGTTGACGTTGTCGGTTCCATGGTCTCATTTTTCTCGGGTGTTTTCGTCATCCTCAGCATTGGCCGTCTGGACGCTGGCGCCGCAGGATTGGCAATGACTTATGCCGTCACCTTCACCGACAACGTGCTCTGGTTCGTGCGTCTGTATGCGGCCAACGAGCAGAACATGAACTCGGTCGAGCGTATCAAGGAGTACCTTGACGTCGAACAGGAAGCGCCTCCGGTCATTGAGGACAACCGTCCGCCCGCGAACTGGCCAGCCCAAGGCTCGGTCGAGTTCATCGGCTACAGCACGCGTTATCGCGCAGACTTCGACTACGTCCTGAAGGGCATCACGTTCAAGATCGCACCGGGAGAAAAGGTTGGTGTCGTGGGCCGGACGGGTGCTGGCAAGAGTTCCCTCGCACTCGCCCTGTTCCGCGCGCTCGAAGCCGAGGAGGGCAAGATTCTTGTTGACGATGTCGATATTGGCATGATCGGATTGCAGGATCTGCGGGAGAACATTGTTATGGTTCCGCAAGGTAAGATTTCCTTCTTCTTCTTCAACATTTTCTGCACAACAATGCATTCCGGGGTCAACAATGAGACTAACTTGAGCCGCCAGATCCGACATTATTCAGCGGAACCATCCGCAGCAATCTCGATCCCTTCGGCCTCTTCACCGACGAGGAAATCTTCACCGCCCTCCGCCGCGTCCAGCTCGTCGGGTCCGCGGCTCCGTCAGCCCAGACCACAAGACCGCCTTCCCCGACCGGCTCTGCCAACGGCGGCGTCCGGTCCAAGAAGAACAACGACAAGAACGCCCAGCTCCGCTCCGCCGTCGCCGCCGTCAAGAGCGCGGCCGGTGCCACGGCCAATGGCTCTTCAGAACCCTCAACGCCCGGCACCCCGTCGTCGGAGCTACTCGAGAACAAGAACATCTTCCGCAACCTCAACTCGCCCGTATCCGAGTCGGGCAGCAACCTGTCGCAGGGCCAGCGCCAACTTCTCTGCCTGGCACGCGCGCTGCTCAAGGCGCCCAAGGTGCTGCTGATGGACGAGGCGACGGCGTCGATCGACTACGCCACGGACGCCAAGATCCAGGAAACCATCCGCGAGATCCGCAACACGACCATCACCATCGCCCACCGCCTGCAGACCATCTGCGACTACGACAAGGTGCTCGTGCTCGACCGCGGCGAGGTCATCGAATTCGGCGACCCGTGGGAGCTGATGCAGCGGAAGAAGGGCGTTTTCCGCGGTATGTGCGAGACGAGTGGGGATTTGGAGGTGCTGGAGCGCGAGGCAAGGAAGGCGAGTGAGGCGAGGAGGTTGGTGGATGGGAGGGAGGAATAAGGGGGTGGATGAATACGTGCATAAACGAGCGATCGTCGTGGGGAGGATGAGCAGCCCCGGCCGGACTTTGTACAGATAGGTATAGAAGTGCAGAGACGTCTTGGGAGGTAGATGTTAGGGGGGATGATGATGATGATCGTTGTGGATAAGGGAAGGGGGTGGATTGGATTATTTTGCTTTTGTTTTTTTCTCTGTTGTTTTTTTCGGACCAAAGGAAATGATTACGGGTTAGCAAGGAGCCGTGGGAAAGGGGAGGGAAGAAAAATTAAAAGGGTTTCGACATCACACGGTAAGACTGAAAGAAAATGGACAAAAAGAAGAAAAAAAATTTTATCATTAAAGGATAGGATCATCCAGTCACGGAAAATGGGGGGATACCACCGGTGTGCTCATTTTCGTATTAGAGAAAGCAATGGGTGTCGTTCCGAATGCTGTTTTGTCTTTCGTGGCTGCTTTTTTTGTGCATTTTCGTTTGCCTGGTTCTCGTCTCGTCCTTGGTCTTTTTGGGCGCTGTTGCTCTTTTCTTTAGGGTGCATACGCATCGTGGTTCTTTTCCGTCTTCTCCTTCCTTTCTGTGTCTAGTCATTTTCCAATCCAATACTCTCTTCTAGTGTCTCTGCTGCTCCTACTCTCATCGTCGTCATCATCTTTCGGTGCATTTGGGTCGATTTCCTTCCTCTCTTCCTTGCTCTGGGACCTTCTTTCTGTTTCCTTTGGAAGCATTCGGGTGCTATCTACTCTCCATGAACAACGGCCTGGTTGAATGGTGTGGATGATGGGAGCTTGGTTTGATTCCCTTTCATGTGGACTTGAGAAGACGGTCCGCATGTTGGGTTGGATGAAGTGGCTCGAAGATTGTACATAAGCGAGAATTTGGAGAGCGCATGGTAGGAGCTTATGGTACGTAGGCGAAATAGAGAGATGATTGTTTTGATATCTGTTGGCAGTATGGCTGCGGGTGGGGAGGATGTGATATGATGCTGAAGATATGAGCTTCTCTCGCATTGTCACTATCGAACGAGATCCGCGAAGGGAAAAAAACACCTCCGAGACGAGTAGTAGTGGGATCTCCACATTGCCTCTTTGGTACTGTGGCATTTTCTGATGATCATGCCGATTCTGGTGCTAATTGTTAATTTGGCGAGACGGCGGCGGTGATGGACCACACTATTTTGATTCAATTATGGGCAATGGCATGATGCCCCACCGTGGGGCCGCAGTGATTGACCAGCTTAGCGCAGAGGTAAGAACGTGTAGGTTGAACGGAATTTGTCCACGCCGGCGAGCAAAGTTTCATTGCATCGCATTGTCCGAGAGAGCAGTTGTTCTTTCTGGCAGGTAGTCAATGCAAGAAGACCAGTGAGTGGTGGACGATGGAGCTCTGGAGTTCAGTGGCGCTTGTTTTATATTCCGGCTTCTAGCCAGTCGGGGGTCTCACGGGCCTCGTGCTATGAAGGCCCTGTCGTTCGCGTGTGTCTTCGCGGCAATGGTTCGTTGGTCCGTCGGGAGGTAGATAAAAACGGGCTCTCGTTGTTCTGGCTATCTCATTTTCCACGATGCCGGAACATCATACTCTACAAGAAAAGAAGACCTGCTCAAAAAGATCACTGGCCGTCGTCTGCGTATGAGATCTTCATTGCTCAACGCAGTCAGTGTGCGCCGGCTTGGCCTGGTTTATGGTCAACTGGATTTTGTTTTGAGAGGCCTGCTAAAGACGTAAGTGAGTGATAAGCCGCTACACCATTAAGTGTTGATGCTGAAGGACATCTGATTCTTCTGCCAATACACGGCAGGCACTTCCACATTCGGTGTGACTAATAAATATCTAAGATGAGCTAACGAATGCGCAGGCAAATGTGTACCAAGCACGGAAAAAGACGGAAGTGCGAGTTGATTTCTGAATCGTAGAGCACCAGCAAAATATGGCGCAACATACAATGTGTACAGGAATACACGTCTTGGCCTTTTAAACACAAAAATCCTCGTCTGCCTCGTCATCTCGTGCATGCCTTCACGGAGGCAGGTAAGGGATTCTACTTGAAGAACATTGAGTCTTTGCGTCTTCTCGGAACCATCAGTTGGCATCTTTGGGGAATTCAGAAGCTGACAGCAGCAGGGAGAGGGAGATGCTGCCTCCATACCTCACGACTGCCTCCTTTGTCTGTTGTGGAGGCAAGAGTGTACGCTTCTTAGGTTTGTTTTATCAGAGGCGCAGGTGAAACCAGTATGCAGCACAGCCGCGCGACACACCGCAATACACCAATGATGAAAGATACCAGGGAAGTTTGTCGATAAGCTTTAGTTTTTCTTCCCGATGATGCTGAGATGCCATAGATGCCTCAATTCGTGCCTGCAGTTTGATTGTTTGATTCCCGACAAGCGACCTCCGAGTGTGCCGAGGCAAGCGGAGCGACAACAGGCCAGTTTTCGAGCTGGGATGCATCGTTCTACTCAAGACTGGTCCCGATCTACTCCTTCAAGTCCGAATAACGTCGGTAAGATATATGCGACACTCACTGCCTGTCCGGCTGAGGCGTCGGTGAAGTGCGTCATAACATGAAGTCACACGCCCTTCTCAGAAGCGGCACCTGGCAGCGCGAAATCGTGCTTGGGTCAGGCGACCCTCTCCTGCTTTTCTTTTCGCTACCTGCTCAGACCTTTAAATGCAGATCCTTTCACATAGTCATGGCAGTGACAGCAACCTCGTGGGTTAACACGCGCCCACTACAATGCAAAAAACAACGCGACCTTCACACACTCCGTCGAGAGCACTCATACACAGATGATTTGTTAAAGGTGGGAAACTAGTTTGGCGGTAGAGCGATAAAAAGCGCAACGTGATTGTCAATCAACGATGATGTCCTCGTTTGGTACTTGCTGATGCAGGGCAGCAATTGGGGCGCAATACCATATGTGTCGATGAGAGCAGTACTTTGTAAAGATACTCGGTTCCAGTCCGGCCACAAAGACGAAGCAAAAGTGTCGATAGACACCAAAAGCACAATCATTGAGGGTCTAACCGATCAGTGTTATCGGAAGGCGTCCATATTTTCGATTGTGATATCGCTTTTATATCTGGGAACGGCGCTTGGACGTACGAGATACCACGTGCGCTCAAAATGTGGCTATGCTGGATTTGCGGCTTTAAAGAGGCCGGAAGGCTGCTTAATTGCTATTGGCTATCTCTCGACATGAGTTGCGCGTCTTATTGATCCTTTGGCAGAGAGAGAAGGATCTTGCTGATCAAGGACACATTATCCAGAAAAGACAGGGCGACTACACTGAAGCAGTACATCAAGAGCGCCATGACCGTCGCAGGAGTCACCCTCAGCATAGATAAGAATACTTGAAAGGGAAAGTGGGGTGAGGAGAAACTTACGATGAGACTTTAGAATGTGGGTTCTTGAGACATGATCAGGCGCCCCGCGATCTTGTTAACCATTTCGCGCTTTTCCTCCTTAGACTTCACCCCAGGATTGTCTTTAAATTTAAAAAACTTGTCAACCTTGATGTATCTGTTCTCTAGCCCGATCCTACTGATAGCTTCGTTCATTCTGTTGAAATTCTTCAATTTCTGAAAGTCGTTGAAAGTGATAGGATTTCCTTCTTGGCTGTTCGACGTGGCGTAGTGGCAGGCAGCCATCTTCACACAGTAGAGAATGAGGGCGGCCAGCCCCGCCGCCAAAGCCGTCGAGACGCTTGAGCCCGTTGCTTTGGTGCATTTGTCGAGCGGAACGTCCAGCTCTGGACGCTCCATGATGACATCCTTGCCTGGCAGAATGTAGTTGACGGGAATTTCGCCGGTGCCCTCCCACGCTTTCTTGAACTCTGTAGCCGCTCCGATCTTGAATTGTTCCCGTGTGATGTAGCCGGGATAGGTTTCGTCGTCCGATATCTGATCGTTGGCCGCGCAGAAGAGGAGTATATTTTGGTTGACTGCTTTGTTGATCGCGGCTTTCAACTTTCCGAGGCTGGCCTGGTTGTCGCCCGTCTTCTCGATGGTCCATGACATGGATATTATGTCGACCTTTTTGTTCACAGCGGCTTCGACGGCTTGTGCGGCGCTCTCTGCTGTAATGGTTCTCTTGCTGTCATCACTGGCGCCTTCCTCAAGTTTGTAGACCCACAACTGCGCTTTGGGACACACTCTGCAGATCATGCTGGCCATGATCGTCCCGTGCCAGCCACTTGTCACGTAGAAGGGAGTCCTCATGTCATCGCTTTTGCAGAAGCTCCGACCGCCGCCCACCTTGCCGAGAAGCGTCTTCTCCGTCGGGTCGATACCATCATCGATGAGAGCCACTCGTATGGGTTCGTCGACCAACCGTGGTATGTCTTTGACGTCGACGTTTTGGATGAAGTCTGCGAATCTGTCCATGACATTCAGCCACTCGTGTTGTTGCTTTGGCCGGTTCTCCAGTGACACTTGTCTCTCGCTCCTGAAAGTGGGTCGGTGGGTTTCGAATTTCGGTTCCATTTCGATCTTGGAGTCTTGCCTGCCAGCATTTAGTCTGTCTTTGAAGTGGTCGAGGTTTTCCTCCGTTCTATCGCGTGTCTCAAGCCCCTATAATTCGTCAATCACGCGTGGTAGCCTGAGAACAGTATTTGCGTACATACCTGCTGTGCAAGTATTACCACCTTCTTGAGGTTTCGGAGCTTCCTCAGGCCCTCCAATTCACTCCAGCTGCGCAGGATGGCATCATTTCCTGACCAATGCAGAGTCAATTGGCTTATTTCTGGCGCTCTCCTGAATATGAGCTCCGAACTCAAATCAGGCTTCCTCCAGTTCCACGATCTAAGCACTTCAATCCCAACAAGGGCTTTCTCGATCGCTTCATCGCTATGAGAAGGAACCGACTTCTCATCGCCAGGCAAGAACTCTTTGTAATCATCAACTTCCAAATCAACGATGCGCTTCACTCCTTTGTCCTTGAGCCATTTGAATACAGCCAGATAGTCGTCCCGGCCCTTGCTACTCGTACGGGGCGAAAGTTTCGACGAAGAAGTTCTCACTGACTTTTCGGCTCGCAGGAAGGGGATTTTGACGTATTGGAGGGTGTCTTCGAAGTGGAGGTAGGGCTTCATCCCTTCGAGTATTTGGTGGCTCGTCTTGGCATTGGGCCCTTCAGGGTGAATGAACTGTATCTCCTTCTCTGATTGTCTTTAGTCTGTCCCCGCACCCGATCTTAACATTTGTGGGCTTGCTTACCTGGATTTGGTCCGTACAAGAATGAGTCAATTTTTTCAGAGTTCTTCTGGCCGCACATGAACCGGAGCTTCAGCAGATCTCTGATAGCATTAGCGGACGGTTCCGTGACCTTCTCCTTTTTGTCTTCAATTTTGTGTATCAAAAGCTTGGTTTGACCAGATGCATCCACCAGTTGGCCTACTTCGTTTGTTCCCTTGTCCGTAAATGCGATGTTCTTTGAGATGGAGGAGCGTCGAAACTTGTAAAAGTCTTGGTTTTCGAAGCCCTGAGGTATTTTGCCGGCCAAGTAAGACAGATTTGTCTCTGCAGAGGTTGGTTTATGTGGAGGTGCACTACTCCGCATGATGGGATGATTGTGCGGTGGTTCTTTGGGTGGATTGAGCACCTCCCTGTCGTTGACGCTGCCTCCTGGCTTTTGACGGCTCTCCACGTTCGGATTGACATAGGAAGTCTTCTCGGCTTCTCGGCGTGTCTTCTCGTGATGGAGATAGACGGAACGTTGGCCCGGTTCTGTTGGAGGAACATTGACCTCGAGCACTTTGTTGCTGCGCTCAATGAGGGCCTTGACAATTCCAAACTGAGAAGGCGTGCATTGCTGGTACTCGACCGCGATGTGTAGAGGAGAGAGGCCTTTTCCGTTGAGTTCGCAAAGTACCTCATCTGGATTGTTGATTTTTTGAATGAGCTCGGGTGCAATCCTTGAAGGATCCTCCTTGTTTAGAGCGTCGTGAAGGCTGTTGTTTGAATCGGAGTCTTTCATGCGCACGATCTTGTCGAAAGCGGCCTTTGGGGTTGCTTCGCACATGGTAGTGACAAGCCTAGATCTTCCTCCCTGCACAGCTTTTTGCAGCGGGTTTCTTCCCATTTTGTCCGTCTCTTGCATCAATCCGGGGAAGTTTTCAATGATTTTCCTCGTGATGGGCAACCACTTCTCGATATCCTTCCTGCGTGCCGAAACGGCTATCATGTGAAGGATAGTTTTTCGGTCTTCTCCTTGCATAGCCTTGCTCAAACAGTCACTATAGCCCTGATATATTTCTTCAGCCAGATCTTTTGCATCATCGCTTTTGCTGTTTTTCAACTTTCCGATGATCTCTTCAAACTTCTTTCTCAGTACCTCGTCATCATTCTCCCGCTCACCTTCTCCCTCGCTTTCTGAACATGAAGCCGAGCGATCATCAGCGCCGTCGCCTGTCGCAGCCATGCCGAGCGGTCACACGAGGGTCCATGTATCTGAGGGACGACGAGGGGCAGTGCGATTGAGCTTTAGGCATAAGGACCTCCAGTAGCAGAAAAGATAATGAGTAACATCATCTGATCAACGCTACACAGTAGGGGAGGCGAGTGATGCGGGGAATGTGTAAGGTGGATGGAGCAGAACGCCATCTGTGGCGCGTGACTACTCCAGCAGGGTCTGGCCAGGCTGCGGCCATTCTTATTATGCAGAAGTAGTAGTTTCCGTAAGAGTTGAAAACGTGTGCCGTGCCGTGGGGGGGTTTGTCTGACTGGATTAAACTCGGGTACTACAATGATCCCTGAGCAGGATTCAACAGCAGAGACGAGTTTCATCGCTTCTGGGGCATGTTTTGTGCCCAGTTCGGGAAGTTCCGCGAACGCTATACTATCTCCGGCGAGCCGAGGAGTGATTTACACCTGTTCGACTGCTGAACAGCCTGAAAATTTACTGTGAGGAACCCTGATACTATTCCCAATTAGATGGTGCATGTGAATACCGAAGGTATGGTCCCACGTTTGCTAACAAATCCTTCGATTACTAGTCCGCCACGCCCATTCCGTGACAAAGCCGCATGCAGAAATCAGTTATAGTTAGACCACGAAGGTGCGTGAGTCTGAAAAAAGGGAAAAAAAAAAACATATGTTTTCCTGGAGAAGGGTTGAGTAGAAGCTTGAGATTCAATTGACTCAAGCGTCCGACGGTGGTTTGGAGCAATTCCGGTAACTGTACTTACGCTAAGGGGGCGGTTCACGGCGTAAGCAGCGATGAGTTCACGGTGAGGCAGGTGGCGCTACTCCACTTTCCACGAGCCATGAACCGGCTTTGGAGCGTAAGCATAGTTGTTGGCATTACTATATAGCAACCTCCCCCAGATGCTGCTTACTGATGTCAATATTCGTCATCATCAGACCTGTATCGAAAAGTCAAGCTCGTTGTACCAGACCAACCTCATGCCTGTCTCGGACACGGACGATTTTGATGAAGTGTTCGAGATTGAGGAAGAGTTCGATATTTCTCTAAGCCCTACTGGAGACGAGGGGAGCTCTTTCCGAACTGCGAACGATCCAGCCTCACCATACCAGCGACAGAATGTCACTGAGCGCAAGGGTGCAGTCGACGTTCGTTGCCAAGTCGTGGATGTAGTTCACGGCTTCCCTCATCCCGAAGCTGAGGCTTTCGCGACTCTGATCGTTCTTAAATTTTCATTTAGTGGTCGGAAGGCCGGGCGACGGATCTTGGAAGTGCAAACTTCCTTAGAGTTTGCGGGCTGCAAAGCTGGTGCCGCATCCCCGGAAGTCGTCAACATCGCCCCGTATGGAGATATGGTTCTCGTTCAGACATCGCAGAAGGAAGATGAGAAGCTCGGTCTTGGAGGCAAGATCGGGGCGCCGCCTCTCCTCGGTGTTGAGGCTGGTGTCAACCTGGCCTGGGACAAGAGCGTCAGCCGGGAGACTACCGATGCCACCAAACTGATCGGCTCGATGGACTTGATTGGCAGGAACTACGGGAATGCGAACAGCGCGTCCTGGTCATTAGTCGAGAACAGAACCACCGAGACAGGCGTTCCCACATCAATGACCGCATCGATTCTGTTGAAGAGAGAGGATGAAAGGCCATTCAAGTGTATCTTCAAACTTCATGCGACCGTCGATTGGATGAGCTCTATCGAAAGATTGGTTGGATCCAGATCGAGAGACGATCCTGTGTTATTCGACCCGCGCATCAAACCGACCAATCGGCTTCAAGTTTATGATCATGAGGCTTTAGATTCGGTTGATCTTGAACGTTTGGCAAACGTTACCTTCATGACGGTTCAGGACAACTCAGTCAAGCACATATAATCAGTGGACTTGGGATTCATGTATTCGACTGTGGTTGACGCGAAAGCCTCGGTGTCTAACTAGAATGTGTATCCTATGTTCTCAAACGTGTCGATTAAGCTGTATCACCTCCAATTTGTGCGGTTAATTTCTTGCACATATAATGAGTGGTTGAAGCTATCGTCTGGACGCAGATGTCGAATTTAAAATTGTACATTCACGTCCGGAACATAGCTTCAACTGCCCGCATAAGGCGAATAATTCCTCATCAGTATTACAAAATCCCACCCACCCTAGGGAGCCTCAGATACCCCCTATTCCAAGGCTCTACTAATTCTTCGCGCTAGCTTCCAGCTGAAATACCCCGCTGAAGCTATCTGAGCAAGCACAGACCTTGTTAATGACACGTGAATTTTAGCTCTTGAACTACACGTCATTCCTGAATCCGTCTCCGCAAAGTGTATCTGAAGTTCTGCTCGCAGACTTTGTGCAATCGCTGCACTTCGAAATCTTTGACTAACATTCTGCTGTATTTACGCTCCCAGCTATGGCAACACTGTGCGATTTCAGGGTTTGCTGAAAGCGGAACGGTAGGCAGAGTACGCTCTGGGTGGCTATCTCTTCTTCCCCAGCAACACTTGTAACAGCCATGAAAGCGCAATTGATGAAGCAAAATAGCAGCATGAGTTCTTCTTCTGAAAGTCAATCTGAATGTGAAGAGAGCAGCAAGGATGCTCCATATTCCCATCAGGAGGGTATCGATCAGAACGCCTTGAAAGGGGCATTCGAGTGAGTACAGAGCCCTTTTTGTCATGTTCTGAAAGACTCACACAGCACAAATCCAGTGTCATCACTGTACATGGCCTTCACGGCAATAGACAGAGTACCTGGGAGGCCCGAGATCCAGAAAATAGAGGCAAACTGGATGGTATTCCCACCCTCGAAACCGATCCCGAGTGCCGCGTTCTACACTACGGCTACGATCGGCCTGGGGCTTTCTCCGGAGGTGATATCATTCTGGAAGCCTCCAAGTTGCTGCGTTACATCTCAAATGCAAGGCGTGACCTGGAGCCGGTATTTTCCCTAAACATAGAGCTCAAGGTTTGCAAGCGGGAGCACTTACAACAGGATTAGGAGACTCATCGCCCCATCGTCATTGTATCTCATGATATAGGAGGCGCTATTGTCAAGAGGGTATGAGTCATGGCTTCATCTACAGTTCAGCCCTGACGTTCAAAGGCACTGTACTTGGCAAGTACGGATCCAGAGTATGCAACTATAGCACACTCAACTCGTCTGTTGGTATGAATTCCTCCACCTAGCAGCTCGAAGAAATACGTAAAACTAATTTTGGCTATAAAATGTTAGATTTTCTTCGGTTACCCTCATCGATGCCGGAATATCCAGCAAATGGTCGATGCGGTTGCTCGGGATGTCCTGCTCGAGTCGGACTTTGCTTCGCTGAGCATGTCCTTTTTTCAAATAATCGGCCTTGCTCAGACCATCATCGACTGCAATGACATGTTCGTAGAAACCAAATTCATGCTACGAGCGAACTTGGTCAACATCTACTCTAGCAAGGCGAACCCTGGTGAATACGTACGCCTTCCTTCAAGACCCATAATATTACCGACCTCACGCATTTTAACAGATTTTTGACGAGTGGATGGCGACAACAGGCTTGGTTGGTGAAGTCAAAATCCCAAACCCAGAGTTACATGCGAATCTGGCTTGCGCACCAGCAAAATTGGACACTTGGTGGACCATTTCCATGACACTTGGAGACTTCCAAACCAACCACAGTACGTTACAGACCAAACACTTTCAGTCACCCATTTTGGAGAATAACCACTGACTTATAAAAGCCGCCTCAGAGTATGCGATGGAAGACGATCGAAATCGAGATCTGAGCGCGTTTTCAAGTCCTCCAATATATCTCACAATGGGATCGACTGTGGAGTTGAGCTGGCTCACGAACCATGAAAACTTCACGGCGTGGCGAAACGAAAACAGTTCAAGTGGTCTGGTTGTTCAAACATCAGACTTTTCTGACGACATCTCGGGGTCAATTTTCGAGACGATTACAGAGGCAAAAGCAGAAAGCTCCATATACTTCTCTTTTGACTCCCATGACAATCGTCGAAGCAACATACGAACGTTTCTGGACGCGGCAACGTCACAGTGGGCCCAAAATTGGCCAAGTGCATTACGCGAAAATGCAGGCTATCCTCACTTGTTGCACTATAGATCTCTCACTGAGAGCGACGCTCTTTACACCTGGACCATGATGCTCACTCGTGTTGCTTCTATTTTCCGGACAAAAACCTTCTTTGTACTCAACAATGTCGATGAAAGTGAAGACACGAGCCCATCATTCTGGGAACATTTAGCCTTCCTTTTTGAAAGTCAAGAATCGGGTCCTTGGAAATTCATCTTGTTTACCAAGCCAGGGCACGAGATGCATGAAAGGCTTTCACATTGGCCTAGGATCAACATGGATGAACAAGAAATACGTCCAGGCTTGGACCGCGATGTGGACTACGCAATATTACCTAACCATATGCAGCTTCTCTGTTTCCGTGATCTGCGGATATCGGAGCGGTTACTTGGTGCTTCTATTCGCAAGGGAAATTGGAGAGATATCGGATTGACTCCCTTCATGATAGGGCAGCTTCTCAGGGTTGTTCGAAGACCGACTGGTACATCATTCGAAGCTTTCGTTCAACGCCTCCAGCATGTGTCTCCGGAAGAGCTTGCTGAAGAAACGATGATTGAAGTCCCTGAGAAAGACCGAACGTTTGTATCGGATGTACTCAGTTGGATCATTTGCGCCGTACGTCCGCTCAGTCTCGACGAGCTGCAGTCTGCCTCTGTCCTCATGATGGGACAATCAACATTCAATCAGTCCCTCGATCTGGCTTCGGCTCTTGATGAGCTCCTTCCGGGTATGCTGGACCTCTCCAACCGCAGAGTGCGCTTTTCACATCACAGGCTCCACAATTTCTTCGAACGCGCAGAAGACGTGTGGTTTGCCGTTACACACACGGCTCATGATCAGATTACCCGAGCCTGCCTGGCTAGCTTGAGCTCCACCGGATCTCTCGATGCTCTTTTGGGACTTTGCAATCCCCAACATGGCATGTGGGGAACCCCTGTTTTCACGCCCCAAAACAACCTCACTTCATACGCCGCGGAGTACTGGCCGCAGCACTACAGCCTTGCATCAGACAGATCATCCTTGCTCGATCTTGTGATGAAATTCTTTTCGTCCGAAAAGATCATCCGAAAATGGGAAGCGGCTCGTTGGATCATCACAAATCCCGTCACAAGAACAGACAGGAGCTATCTGAAGTCGTTTCTGCCCCTGATCGCCTCCACTGGGCTATGCGATGTTTTCCACCAGCAACTCAGGGACGAGAAGCAAAACTCCGCAAGCGAAGCAACTTCACACCTACCATTCGCCCTGGCTGAAGCCTCGAGGAACGGACATGCTGAACTGGTTAATGACATTCTTCACTCCGTCAACTTGGATAACTCCCAAGCAGCTGAGCTTATCTTGTTGGCGGCGGTAAGCTACGGCGGAAATGAAGACTTGCAGAATTCTCTGGTCTCACATGTATCGGAGCATCTCGAGAACTTCAGTTGGCCGGATCCATTGATCTTTCGTGCATCATGGCTTGGTCAGGCTCGCTTGGTCGAGACGCTGATTCAATGCAATGCAAGTATCAAGATCCGGGGCGAGTACTATGACAGACCAACCTTGCTACAAGTGGCGCTCCTCAATGGCCACCTGGAAGTCGCTCAGATGCTTCTGAGCAAAGATGAGAGCCTTTCCCAAGTGGTGGATGATGCGGGAAGAACCGCGATGGGATACGCTGCAAACAACGCACGCCCGGAGGTGACGACGCTGCTCCTTACTAGCGGCAAAGATGTTGATGCTCTCCATGGCGGAGCTGTGGCTCCTGTGGGGGTAGCCTGCTCCAGGGGTAATCACGCAGTTCTCAGCATCCTCCTAAAAGAAGGAGCTGAGACGGAACCTCCGGGAGAAAAGACAACGCCACTTGCTGTCGCGGCTTCCCATGGCTTTGTTAAATGCGTCAATGCTCTTCTTGAGCATAGAGCAAACGCGAACGGTGGAGGGGAAGATGGACCAGCCATTGCTCAGTCCGCGATGTTCGGCCACTTTGACATCGTGCAGCTTCTGATTGATAAGGGAGCAGCAGTCAACGCCCAAATGGATGAAGAAACCCCCAATGCTATTCTCGCCGCTGTGCTCAACAATAAAAACGTCGAAATGGTTAGATACCTTCTTGAACATGGCGCAGACGTCGATTCCAAAGCTATGTTACGTTTGGTATTCTTTGCCATAAGTCGATCCAATGTTGAGATACTGCGACTGGTTCTCGAAGCAGGAGCCGATATGATCACCCCCAATGACAGCGGGTTGGCACCTATACACTTTGCCTGCTTGGAACCTGCAAAAATCAGAGCACTAGCAGAGACGGACCGTACCTGCATAGACCAAGCTACCGACGGAGACGGGAATTTTCCCTTGTATATTGCTACGTCAGCCGGCGAAATGGACGCGGTCGAGATCTTGCTGGAGTACATACCGGATGTCGACCAGTTGTACAGGAATGTCGAAGGTCAAAGCTCGGCTCTACACATTGCCGCCGAAAACTTCAATACTGGCATTGCCAGAAAGCTGCTTGAAGCCGGCGCTGACGTCAATCTGAGAACCAGCCCTGGTGGACACTCTGCTCTCCACCTTGGTGTCTCCAACGAAGAGTTCCTCAAGATGCTGCTGGATTTTGAGCCGGATGTCAATTTGACTGACAATCGAGGCAATACCGCCTTGAACTACTACTTGGCTTCTGAGGGAGCAGAACTTAGCATTGTTCAGATGCTGGTTCTCGAAGGGTCAGATATCAACCAAGCGAACAAAGACGGCATAACACCGCTTCATAGAGCCACAACTCAAAAAACCCCGGATATTGCACGGTTGTTGGTAAAGCTCGGTGCAGATGTCAATGCCATTAGCGAGAGACTTGGAGGACCGCTTCATGTGGCTTGTTGGTTAGGCACACCGGAGACTGTCAAGCTATTGGTAACAGCCAACGCCGACGTCATGCAAATGCATACCAAATCAGGTTATCCCGCCTGTGGCGCATGTTATCGAGTGCTCCAAATGGACGACTACGAGAAAGCGCAAAAGGAAGCAAACGATATCTTGCGATATCTCTTGCATGAAAGTGGCAGAACAGTGGATGTCAATCAGGTCGGAGGCGATTACGGTTGCATCCTTGGCATGGCTTGCTACTACGGCTCAACTGAGACTATCGATCTTGTTCTCTCCGCCAAGGCGGACGTCAACCTAAAAGGACCCCTCGGTCGCCGTCCCGTTCACTTTGCAGCCTACAGCACCGTTGAAAATCTCCACAGGCTTAAGGAAGCGGAAGCTAACCTTGACGTGCGCGACAAGATGGGACGCACCATTCTTCATTGTGCAGTACAGGGTGGAAATATCGACCTAGTGAAGTACGTGCTTCGAGTGACGAAGAGCCTACTTGATGCGGCCGACGACGATGGGTGGACTCCGCTGCACTACGCTGCAAGAGGTTGCGACGTGCTGGGCCGTGAGAGAAGGATCGAACGCCGCGGTCAGAGAGCTGAGGGGGAGCAGTTTCAAATGGCCCCTCTGGACATATTCAAAGACTATCCGACCCCGCTGTATTACGCCGCGAGAGATTGCGACGTATTCGACCGTGAGAAGAGGATAGAACGCCGCAACCAGAATGACGATGAAGAGCAGTTTCAAATCATCTCTTTCTTAGTCGAGCAAGGCTCCGACATCACAGCATGCAGCAGCGGCCCAAATCGCAGGTGGACACCTGCAATGCTGGCCCAATTCCATGGCGCCAGGCAAGATACGCAGGACTTGCTGATGCCAAGAAATTCAATCAACGACACTCATCAATCTTGGTCAGATGGCTCTCAGAAGATCAGGAGGGCCCATAAAAAGGACACAACTTGCGATTGCTGCTTTGCTGTAAGTATTTCTTCTACCGACTTGGACAATAAACGTCATCGGTTGTGTCCAGTTGACTAATGCGTTTTGGTTGATTAGAAAATTGAAGGTCTGAATTACCAATGCAAGCTTTGCAATAACGTCAATCTCTGCTACAAATGTTATCCGGTAAGAGAGTACTCACAGCATCAGGGTCATGGGTGGGAAGAAATTGGGCCAGAATACGTACCAGATGACAGTAGAGAGCCTGAAGCACACTCCGACTCGGCCTCTGTTAGTGAAGAGCCTGAAGCGCGGTCTACCTCGGCCTCTGTCAGTGAATCAGAGAGCGATACATGATCGATGTAATCGGTGTGCAACCGCTGGGAAGGGATACCGGTGTGGCTGAGCTGCTCGGCCGGATTTCGTTTATGCTGTGTAGCATTCGCGCTGAACGAAGATTACACCGCACTTGAGCAACTTCCCAAAAGAGAACATCCGGCGTCATAATACTCAGGTCCCCAAAGTGTATTCCGGAGGCTAGTGGGCAAAATTGCAACTTCAAGCTTCCTTTCGGAGTTATGGTCTTGCTTTCAGTATGATTAATAATGATCCAGTCTCACGCAACCGCAACGATCTTGTTGATTACTATTCCTGAACTTGGCCGCCTGGCGACTTCCAAATCACATTTCGGAGAATAATTCCAAATACTAAGATCCTTTTACACGTGCACTTGCAATAATGGGCCTCAGCCCTGTACCGCAGTTGTCGCAATAGCCCAGTGTTAGCCACAAGCTTACGTGAGGGGAAAGCTTTTGGTCGTCTATACTGAAAGAAGGAATGTTTAAGGCATCCCGACAAGGATGGTGCATATCCCCCGCATCTAGTACTACACAGAAGGAGCATAAAAGACAGCTGGAACCTCACTTGAATCCAAAATCAATCACAATCAGTTCCAACCAAAGCCAGCGGGGCATTGAACAGAACGCCTTTCAAAAGTGTCTCACAACCTTCCCATCAACCCGCCATCAACACCAAACCCAGACACTCAACACCCACCAAACCCCTCCACCAACCACCACCGCCATGGCCACCACCCCTCCACCCCCCTTCTTCCCACACCTCCCCACCCTCCCCACCCTAACCCCCCTCCTCCCACGCACACCCCTCATCCACGCCGCCCTCGCCCACGCCCACGCCCACCTCCCGCCCTTCGCCTACAACCACGTCGTGCGCAGCTGGCTCTTCGCGACGCTGATAACGCAGTCCCACCCTTCGCTCAAACACCAGCCGTTCGACCACGAAGTCGTCGCGCTGGCCTGCCTCCTGCACGACCTGGCGTGGGCGCCGAGCGGCGCGTTTACTAGCGCCGAGAAGCGGTTCGAGGTGGACGGGGCGGATGGGGCGGTGGCGTTTTTGGCGGCGAATGCGCCGGAGGGGTGGGATGATGGTGCTGATGGGAATGGGGTGCTCGGGGGAGGGAATACGGAGGGGACGGGGTGGGAAGGGAAAGGGAAGGGGGAGGGGGATGAGAAGGATTTTGTGGGGATACGCGGGTACAAGGGGAGGAAGACGCAAAGGGTGTGGGATGCGTGCGCGCTGCATACGACGATGAGTGTGGCGTTTGAGAAGGAGCCTGTTACGGCGGTTGTTGCGACGGGGATGTATGTTGTTTTGTCTCTCTCTCTTTCTCTTCCACCACACACCCCCAACAAAGATCAAAGAAAAGGAGAAGAAACACTATACTGACACGACATCAAAAAACCCAGCTGGGCCGACTTCCAAGGCCCCGCACACACCAATCCCCCAGACATCCTCATCACCTGGCCCGAGTACGACGCCATCGTGCAGGCCTACCCGCGCCTGGGCCTGATAGGCGAAGTCAAGCAGATCATGTGCGGCTTGTGTGTCACCAAGCCGCAGTCGACGTATGACAACTCCATCGGCGACTGGGGCGAGAAGTTCGTCGAGGGCTACTCCCGCGTCGGCCATCGCGGCGTCGATGCGCTGATGCAGTTCACTCCCGAGTTGGATGCGAGGGACGCTTGAAGGAAAAGGAAAGAGGTTGTGCGTGGTTGAGGGGAAGTTCAGGGCTTTTTCTGTGTGTTTCCTTTTGGTGTTGTATGTGGCGAGCATTGATGGAGGGGAGGGGAAGCGTGGTTATCAGTTCCTGCATTGCTTGCAGAGCTTCCACTCTTTGAAGTGATAAATCAACAAAAAAGTACCTGAAGATGACGTCAATATCAATAACGTTACGGTCGAAACGAGGCATTTCGCCACAGCATCATAAAAATTGCATACCATTGCCTGATCTCTCTTCAGAGCGGACTCTCTCTCGTCCGTCTAACTAACAACAACGTCCATCTTACCTGATGTATATGTGTGCAAGACACACTAGCCTCGCGGCATCGTCTTCGTAAATATTCCCTCCGCCTCTTATTTCCAATTCTTAAAGTTTACGCCGGCCAAACAGAAAGCAAGACCAAAGAAGAAAAGACGTTGTTCTCAACATATGTATAGTCCGCGGTGGCGAGCCCGCGTCAGGAATGCCCCCAACAACAAACGTCATCTTCTAACCCAATCGCTGACCCAAACAAGCGCGCTCTACTACTACTACTACACCGATGAAGCAGACCTTGGGTATGACGCAGATGTCTCAGTTCGCAAAAAGCAATGGAAAGCCGGGAAATAATTACGACGTGTGGGTAGCGATGCAAACAGTGGAAAGAAGAAGTTTAGACCAGCCGAAACTTCATACAACAGTCGTCATAACCATTGCGGACAAGCTCGCTTCACACGGCCCTCGGTTACGGATCGAACGTGCTTCCGCTGCAGCCTTCGGTAATCGGCTGATCACAAAATCCCCCCGGCTAAAAAATAATAATAATGTGGAATCATCCCGGATCGTAACGGATGAGGTGATGCATGAGGTGAGGGTGGAAGAATTGGCATGTGAAAAAGAGACCACCATCTTACGCGCCGCTGGCGACAGATTTCACCAGCTTCAGCGTCTTGGCCACGACGTTCCCCACCAGCACTAGAGCAGCTCCGGGGATGAAAATTTGCAGAAACTCGAACGGGCTCTTCGGCCGGACCTCGGTCTCGATGTAGCCTCTGCCTTCAGCAAGCGTCTTGCTCTTGTCGAGCATTGGCATGCCATTGAGGCCCCTGGCCGTCTCGTAGCGAATGCCCTCGGGATCGGCAGGGAAGCGACCGGTCTGCAGGTAGATCTCCAGAAGATCGTCTTTCTCGCGCCAACGCTGGAGGATCCATTCCTCAAATTCGGGCTGCGAAGATATCGGAATATCCTTGACGGCAAAACGGCGCCAGTGGAGATTGACTGACCGCGGGGGACGGCCTTCGAAGTAGGTCGATTTCAAGGTGAAGATGTCCTGGCCGTATAGACCCCGGCTGTTCCTTGTTAGGAAAGATTCCCATAGCAATCACATGAAAACTTACGGGATGCCCTCGTACGCCATGGTGCAATCGTAGACCCACTCGGTCGTGTCCTTCAGCTCATGTAAACAGAAAAACAGGCCAGTGCTTCTCGGCAAAAGGGCATGTCTCAGGTCGCTCTGACCGCTCTTCTTGGCCCAGCGTGCGCTTGATTCGCGTCCGTTCGAGGACAGATTGGTGCCTTCGGGAAAGATGAGGAGCCACATAGGATCCAAATCGTGGTCGCCAGACATTGGGCCCTTGTGGCGAGCGTTGAGCTTCTGCAAACGATGTTGGAAGCGGGGTTTATCCGTTGCCCACTTGCGCGAGAGGAAGATGAAGCTGAAGAATTGCATGCCGGTGCCGATGATGGGGATGTACTTGAGCGACTCCTTAAGAATGATGTACAAGTGTCCATGCATGCGCGAGGTATAAGCAATCCACCACAAGTACAGCCAATCGGTGTAGATCTGCAACCTGTCAACGTGGTATTCCTCGGGCACAGCAGGATATGAGGCGCACCTGATGGTTCGCAATCAAAAGCAGGCGGTCGGGGAAATCGCACTCCAAACGGCCGTCTTCGGTTTGCCTGAGCTGGCCACGCACGCTCTCGTCGCCGCTGACCCTCACAACGGTAGGCGACCACCACTGTGTCATGGTTGTGATGAGCAGGCCGAAGTGCTGCTTGGTGACGGCCATCCAGGCATAGTACCAATCCTTGCTGTAAAAGTATATCGGGGCGCCGATGAGCTGGGTGATGTTGATGCTGAGACCGAGTAAGGCACTATTCTCTTAGTCAAGCGGGAGGAAGCCAGTATGTATCTTACCACACGCAGCTGCCCATGAAGTACACGCCGAACAGAAACATGCGCAAGGCCTGCTTGGGCCCGCCATGCTTGACGGGGCCTGCCGGGTGTACGATCTTGCCAGCATCAGCGCCGTGTTCATGTAACTCCTCGGGAGGTATGGGTTTGGTAACAGCGTTCGGCCGGTGCTTCAGGCCGTCGGCTTCCATGGCGGCGGTGCGGATGGAGGAGGGAGAGAGACTTGGTGGTGACTGCCTTGTCGCGTGGACGGTTGCGGAGTTAACAGCGGAGGAGAGGGATTGTGGCTGATGGGCACGCGACGCCTTAGGCGGTAGCGAGGGAGCAACTGGCGGGGATTAGGGTCAGAGGAGGAAGATGGCAAGAGGCATGGTCGACGGGAGCTGAGGAGGAGGAGAAGGGCCGAGAAGAAGAGAGCAGGCAGGAGCCCACGAATGCGGTGAGGCGCGTTGTGACGGGGCCGGCAAGTTGCGAACGACGTGGGACGCGGATGTGCTGCATCGTCGCGGAGCGCGGAGGAGCATGGGCCACCTTTGACATCAGCTCTCCGCCGCCATCTTCCATCACCAACGCCGCTCTTCCAAAACCGTCGCCATGCGATGACCTGTCCCCGCCGAATCCGTCGTGCGAGCATGAGCATTCCCTGACCCCGTCCGGCTGCTCTCCCGCTCCGAGTCGCGACCCAACGCCCATGATGCAGCCACGACTCCCGCTCCGCTTACGCTTTGCGCCAGCGCGAAGGGCCTTCTCGTGCACTGCCCGTCGCTCGCAAGTCATCGAGTTGCCGCAAGCTGGTGCGCTGCCCGAGCGCGACCCTCCCACATACCAAGGTGAGCAGTAGGCGTTATACGCACATGGTGAGCTCAACATCCTTATTCCTACCCCAAAATTTCCCTCCCTCCGCTCCGAGCCGACAATCGAACCCCCGAAGCTGACCTCATCCAGCAACACGCCAGAATGACCTCCTTGGCCTCCATTGGCATTCTCCGCTACGCACCGTGCTGCTTATGAAGAAAGAAGACGCGCCGCACGTCACTGAGTCACTCATCGAACTCGCCTACCACGTTCAAACAACATATCCTGACGTGAATCTGCTGCTCGAACCTAGCGTTGCGTGTGAAATTCACGATAAGCTACCATCTCCTGTATACTCGCTGCCATTCCAGAAACGCGAAGCCGAGAAGGTGCTCCATGATAACGTCGATCTCATAACCACACTGGGCGGAGATGGAACAATCCTCCATGCCGCAGGCCTGTACGCCAACGCCCAGCAAGTTCCACCAATTCTTGCTTTCAGCATGGGAACGCTTGGCTTCCTAGGGGAATGGAAATTTGCCGAGTACAAACGGGCTTTCAGGGAGGTCTACATGTCCGGTGCCAGCGCAGCCGCCGAGCAAATGCTTGGCCGACCCTCAGCCACCGGCACTGAGGATATCATCCGTGTGGCAGACGATCCATGGGCTTCACTCCGGGGCAAATTCATGGGCACAAACCGACACGCCCGCATCCTCCTCCGGCATCGCCTCAAAGTATCAGTCCATCCCCCTCCCAGACTCGCCTCCACAGGAACCTCTCCATCCACCTCCAATCCCGCACCCAAAAAGCCCCTCCTAACCGGCAAGCACCCCTCCCTCGCGACCGCGCAAACCCTGGCCCGGGGCAACCCCAAACTGCCCCCCTCCCCCCTCTACGCCCTCAACGAAATCATCCTGCACCGCGGCCGCAGCCCGCACCTGACGCACATCAGCATCACGGTCAACGGCCGGCACCTCACCGACGCCATCGCCGACGGCCTCATCGTGGCCAGCCCGACGGGCAGCACGGCCTACTCGCTCTCGTCGGGCGGCTGCATCGTGCACCCGCTCGTCCCCTCGCTCATCCTCACGCCCATCTCGCCCCGCAGCCTGTCGTTCCGCCCGCTCGTGCTGCCCGCCAACGCCGACGTCGCCCTGCGTGTCGCCGAGCGCAACCGCGCCGAGGGCGTCGACGTCAGCATCGACGGCATGCGCCTCGAGGAGCCGCTCGGCCGCGGCGGCGAGGTGCGCATCACGGGCGAGGACGTGGGCTTGCGCGCGCTAGGCCGCGGGGAGACGGGGGTGTTGCTTGGAGGTGTTCCGAGCATCGTGCGTGGCACGAATGGCGTGTCTATCGGCGAGGATCACTGGGTGGGCGGGCTGAATGGGCTGTTGAAGTTTAACTATCCGTTTGGGGAGGAGGTCTGAGGGTCTCGTGTAATGCGGCTCCGGAGGAGGAGAAGGGCAATGAAGATGATGGATTCAGAGGCTAGACGTGTTTGGTTTGCATGGCAAAGAAGAGAGCCTCAAGAGGGATTTACCATGTTTCTAGAAGATGGTGCATGTGGCTGGCTGGGGATACCTTCACACGGAGCTAAGGAATTACATAGCATTTTGGGAAGGAATGGCGGTCAAGAGAGACCGACCTCGACCAACACAAAGATAAAGAAATCAAAAAGCAGTACTACTAGACTTCGGACCCTTACATCCACGTCCGTACCTTACCAGCGTTTTCCTCCTTCAAGCTCTGGCGTCGCTTTAGTTTCGGCGCCGTTCCGACGTCCCGTCTCTTTTGTTCGTTCGTGCCCGAGGCTTATTAATCGCTCACGCTAGGATATCGTCTTCCTGGTGTTTGCGCGCGCAACTTACGTTCGGGGAGATTCACGGTGGTTGCGCCGCCGCAAGCCCGTGGCACGCACACAACACACGGACGGATGAACGGACGGACAGACGGCGGCGGCGGACCCTGGCGGCGGTCTCGCGCTCGCGCGCGCGCGCACGCATGCACGCACAAACCAACATATGGCGTTCAGCCAGCCAGCCAGCCAGACTGGACCCTTTTTTTTAATCGATCAGAGGGGGCTCGGGCGTCGTGGACAGCGCAGCAAGTTCGAACGTCTGAAGTAATTCTCCGGGTGCGCACTGTTCGCCGTGGATGTAAGCGTGGCAGGGCGGACCACCTGGCTCGGAGACATTTTTTGCTGGCTGGCTGGTGTGGTGGTGGTGGTCAATGTCGTGGTCGTGGCTCGTTGCCCGTGGCGGTGGCAGTGTCTGTGGACGGACAAACGAACGACTGCGAACGGAGGAAAAGGGACGAGGGCGTTTGGGGGGTGAGGAAGGAGGGCCGTGCGGTTTTTTACTACGTGGCTGGCTCTGGGTGCGTGCGGATGGGAGGTCTTTTGAGGGGAAGGCGGCCAGTGGTGAGGTGGCTTTTGTCAGGCGGCTTGTATGTGTTGGGTGGATGGTCATTGGGGGTGTGTTTGGGTGAGGGCGGGAGAGGTGGTGCGTGCTGATTGGTTGGGTTGGTCGAAGTGGTTGCCGGTTTCGGTTGGTTGGAGCCGGGGGGTTTAAAAGGGTGAGGTTGGTGCTGTTGTGTTTGCGATTCTTTCCTTACGATTCATTGTCCTCACATGGTATCTTTTTAAGATCATCCTGTCGTGCGACTGGCGTTCGGCCATGTACTTACACATTCGTCGCCGATTTCGTTCTATTTCCTTTCTTGCTGTGACGAAAATTGTCAGGCTGTCGATTCATTCGTGATGATGATCTTCATCAATATAATGCAAAGCTAAGACTCAGCAAAAGTTCAGATTATTACTTAGCACAACTACTTCGTGATTTCCAGCCCGACTCTCACCGGTGTTCTCTGTTAGACCAAGCAATGGGAGCGACTCTTGCGAGTTCCTCGTATCCACATACTTTCGAAACGTAAGTGATAAACCAACAAGAAATGTTCTCACGAAAGCGCCGACTCACCTTCAGTTGCACGCTCATATCATCTTTTCGCAAACACTAAACTATAGCTGACAAGAAATGCAGTTAACCCGTAGCTAGCTTAGAAAGCAACCACCTGAATGAAGTTGTGTAGCAAGAAGCGCAAATGACTAGCGTCAGTGTAGCGTGTGACACATCCTCTGTAGATGGAAACTCGCGCCCACTATTTAAACTACATACCCCGCGACCAACTCCCCCATCCGCACGACAAGCTAAGAGTCTACTAAAGCCCATAGACTATGCTTTGAAAGTTTAGAGCTAGACGCAAAGGAGACACTGTCAGCGTCTCTTCCGTCGCAATGTTCATCACTCCCGCTTCTTTCCCAAAGAATTAAGTATCAATTGCAAAGCAGAACGCGATGCGCATCATCATGATTCAAGACTGCAGAAAGTGTTGAACGTCTATCATCGCTTATTTCCCACAATACAGCAAAGTAGTGTTCATCACCTCCCGAAATTGAAACGTTAAAAGTAAGTCTGAGCATCAAACTTAGCCTTAGTAGCTTCGAAACGCGACAGTTCCTTAGTAGCTTCAGTCACTTAGCAAAAATCAAAGTGACAGCCCTACTTCTACAGACCTTTACAACTCCCGATAAGTAACCTGCCATAGCAATGTCGAAATTATACATATCAGAGCCTCTCAATATTATATACCTCATTCATTTTATTCAAGTGTCAAGATCATGTGCAGATACCCTTCCTCACACGTCAAATGGACACGCACCCAAGCTGAAATCTGGTGCCGCGTCATGTCACCCGAGTGCTCCATTGAAATTAGTACATCATGCACATGACAGAATAAGTCAACAGAACCTTAGTGCTCTCCATGTGATGTATGCTATTTTCCATTGCTTCCAAACATGATGTCTACGTATTTAATACGTATTCTTGTTTCGTTGTCTAAGGCCAATGGATCCACACCCCTTACCTTTCACTGTTTTCAGAAAGACAAAAGGCAAGTACTTGTGCCCTCTGCATAGAGTCGACTCGTATTATTTGTTTTCGCGTGTTTCTCTGTTTCCGCCTGGATAGGGTTCGCTTGAGGTTGCTGCGTTAAGCTTTGCGAGGTGGAAATCATGAAAACTCCTCATACGTGCATCGCAGCATCAAGATATAATGGTGCACAGCATCTTTCTTTATATAAAGTGGTGATGCAAATCGAGGAAAGAAAATGTCAAGTACAACCAAGCTGTTTAACAATTTGGAAGAACACTAGTTTATGTGCTCACTCTACTCCCGCGAGCAGTTGTAGATTATGTTTTTGATTTCGTTTAGGTCCAAACGACAGGATCGCCGGACGCTACCGAAATCTACCACAGTCGACTCCAGAAGATGCACTTTTATACCGTTCTAAACGATGAGAAACCCTTCCACGTGCGCAGTCACATTTCCGGCCCCTGCTGTCCTGTCGAACTTTGCCTTTCACGTGCAAGGTCAGCCAGACTGATTGCGCAGATGATCTGACATTACTCACGTGTCCATGTGTCTCATGCTGTTCCGAATCAAGGCTTGGCGGCATTTTGATGTTGTCACAAATCAGAATTGCATCAACCCACAAAACCAACTTCACCCCAGCTTTGGGCTACCAACTTCCCATACATTATTGGGACTATAGTTCCATGCCAAGATAGCGTTGCCTGTTTGAAGATAGAATGAATAACTTCTGTGGGGGCGACACATAATTCATATGAATTTTCCTGATAAAGCTCTTTTATAGAGTGTTTAAAGTAGTTGAGATAGATTTGAAGAATCTGTATTGTTCTGGCAAATTCTTACAGTTTTGAAGGAGCTGTGAGGGAATTTTTTGTGGGCTCGGCAAAGTTTCTGATCAGCAGCAAAAACCAGTACAAAGATTTTGGCGCTGTAGCCTTGAAAGCCTCCCCACAGCCTCGTTCTATGCAACTCGGTGTAGCATCATGGCTGATCCCAACGTTGATGGGGACCAGATTCTCGAGGCCCAGCTTTACGAGGCCCAGCAACTGGCTCTGGAGCTGTTCACCACGGTAACGAATCAAACTGTTCAATAAGCCATTGCAGCGTCACAAGTGAAATGTTCAGGTGTGTCAGCACTCATATCCAAATATTACACTTACTATGAAGATTTCGGTAGCCCGGTTCTTTGATGATGATCATGATCCCGCTGGATAGAGACCTACATTCGCACCTAAGCCCGCTCTTCCAACTGGTTCGGTGCTTTCTCTCAGTACCAATCTCCCAAACCCAGTTCCATGCGAGATCGCGCGGTCTACTTCCAAAAGCCTCAGTGAGAACTCTGAAGAACTTTTCGGCCCCTTCGGAAAGGACGTTGTTCAAGGAACAATACGTGTGATATCATCACTCATCAAGCCAATTGTCAAACCATACAATCCGTACGAACATGAAAGTTCGTACAGATCGTGGAAGAAAAGAAATCCCGACAAATCGTGGCATAGCACTGTCCAGCAGTACAAGGAATCATGGACGGTAAGCCTCCTTCCAGTTTAATAGGATTCGCTGACGTTGGATCGGCATGACCAGAACCTGCCACAATTCTCGCATTCTCCCTTGCAGAACCCCGACTCCATACGGCTCCTGAAATTTGACGATACGAGCGATGATGACATGGTTACATGCTCGTTACAGGAAGTCAGATTTTGTGAAAAGCTACACCATACTGCACTCTCGTATGTGTGGAATGACCATGGGCCCATCATGAATTGGCACCCTGAAGAAGAGAAGATGAGGCAAAAGAAAAACAAACTCAACCCGCATAATCAAAGAATTATTGTTTGCAATGGGAGGGCTCTGAAGGTGAAGGCGAGCCTCTTTGCGGCGATCAGCAAGCTGAGGAAAGACCTGAACGGACGATACATTTGAATAGATTCCATTTGTATCAATCAAGATGACGAGCGTGAGCAAAGCGCTCAGGTTGCGAAGATGGCCAAGATATACAGCGGCGCTGTCTATGTTTTCATCTGGCTTGGTGGAAGACATCCAGAGTGTGACACTGTACTCCCTATTTGGGAGATGATCCCAAAGTACCCAAAGTCTCCGGAAGATATCCCAAATTACGTTCGGCGGGAAGCAATTTTCCAGTCTCAAAGAACTCATAGAGGGGTCCACCTACATCTTTGAGCACATCTGGCATGTCGCGTCAGTGTTTCTTCTTGATGGATGTTTCAACGGTGAGTGTTCTTCCTACCGATCGAGCTCCATAGCTAATCATATGTGATCACATACCGTGTGTGGACGTTACAAGAGTTCTTGCATGCAAAAGACTTCGGATTTTACTACGATGGGTACCATATACCTACCTCCTACGTAGAGAGCGTCGTCTCTTGGCTACAAATGTTCCAGCCCGAAGCCTCTAAATTCCCGTTTATTAGAGAGGAGGTGTGGTATCGAGAGGCCTACCCGATATTCGAGCTTCGGGACCAATTCCAACGCGGAAAGCTTTTGGATCTTTCAGAAACCGTCCTTATCAGTGCCCAAAGGAGCTCTTCTAAGCCATAAGACCACGTTTTTGGCATCCTCTCATTGACGAATCCTTCGTCGCTCGAAATCCAAGGCCGCCCAGGAGATATCCTGGAGCCTGACTATGGAAAGCCCTTCGACGAGGTCTTCATTGACCTTGCCCGGCGACTGATTTATGGCAAGATAGGACTATCCGTTCTCTCTTTAGTAAGAAGTGCAAACGAAGCTCGTCCCAAATGGAAAGAAGAAAACGAGTACAGATCTTCAAAACAGACAATAGGCCTCGCAAATCCTGACGAGTTCCTCAACGAAGACAACAGAAAATGGCTTACAAATATATGGCCTGACTTAGATGGACTTCGGACTGATGCGTTCCCATCTTGGGTACCAAAACTGCTTCCCATTCCGGGCACGCAGCCCTATTCCCTTAGAGGAAGCAACGCCTTTTCAACCGCTACTTCCATGAGTTCATCTTTTATGATCTCCCATGATGGGCGTACGTTAACAGTATCCGCAGCGGAGACTGATACTGTCAAGTTCCAAGTGCCAGTATCCGGCGTCGGAGACCAAAGTGAACTACGGGCCGAGCCCGTGAGAGACTTCTGGTCAAAGGTCAAGCCTTATTTCAATGGAAAACTGGGACCCAACTCAATCTACAAGCACACTGGGGAGTGCATCCTTTCCGCTCTTTGGCGGATGTTGCTTAACGACTTGTGGTCCGGAAGGCACCCTGCACCCGATAATTTGGAAAGTGATTTCATCCGATGGCTCGCGCGTTTGGATCCTCCTTCGGAAGTGCGAGACTCTCTTGGGTTGGACTACACGCCGGATCCGGGCTCAGAACAAATGACATACTTCGGATGTGCACTCACCGCCGCTGCTAGAACGAGAGCGTTCTTCGTCACGGAAAAGGGCTACTATGGCCTCGGCCCGAGCACTGTCAGACGTGGGGATTCTGTGATGGTTTTGCCTGGAACACAGGTCCCTTATCTGTTCCGGCCGCATATGGTACTGGGCAATTCGTGGGTGTTGATCGGGGAGACATACGTTCACGGCATCATGCATAGAGAGGGCTTACAGCTTGGACTCGATTTTCATATGATTGATACTGTTTAATGCTGAGTAGGGCTTTGAAGGTTCGTCGAAAGGCTCGGATGATGTATTCTCGCTGAATTTGCGCGCGGGTGCTGTTGGTGCGGGGATTTTGGCACTCATTACTGCATCAGACGTTGGCTTCACTTGTTCATATTTGAATTTTGTACTGTAAAGAAGAAATTTGAACTACTCTATGGTATACTGCCTTAATGAAACTGTAGCAAATTGACATTTGAACATGTCTACTTACAACACAAGTCACCGAGGAGTGAAAGAAGCATACGTTGCCAGATAGAGAATCTAAGCTAACAGAAAACCCCAAACGATAGTCCACGTCAATACTTGCCAATTCAAAGAAGCTGTTCGGACTGTAGCACACGTGGCCACATGTAACCCGGCAGTCTGGTTCTTGTTGTGCTCCCGACAGACTGGCTAGAAAAAGGAGGTTGCAACCGCACAATCAAACTGATTCCACTGCCTTGTCTCAGCTCCAGCACCATAAACATTTGAGGATGCAGTTCATGCCCTCGACCGTAAGCACTAGCAGACGCGCGGAAGATCACTGCATCGGCGGGCCTTGAAACCCTCAAGTTGACGAGTCTCGTGCATCTTCCCAGACGCGATCATCACCCCCCCTATCTACGGTCCGGTTCTCTCACATGCAACACGTAGAGAGTCGCCGGTGGCTATCCATAGTTTTCCACACCTCGCCCGATCTGGCTACCCGCAGCACTCGAGACGACCGGTCGATCTGAAAATGGACTGATTGTTGGCCCCGCGGAGACGCGCCGTTGGACCAGCACGACCCCGTATCCGTAACGGTCAACCACATCCAGAAAAAAACTCTCTCAACTCTCAAAATAGCGAGGAAAAAGAAAAGAAAGAAAAGTTAAATAAAACTTAAAATCGACGACGACCAACGGACAAGCACCGTCGTCGACATGTGCCCCTCATAGGACACAGGAAGCTGACAAAGTCCAACCCAATAATGCACGCACACCCTCACCACCTTACCTAAAGGAAAACGGAGCCCCACCGCATGCACTCCCCTGACCCCGTGCTTAAGTGCACCACATACACGACCGTTGAATCAAAGCCCAGCAGCGATTAATAGCGCGGGGCAGCGGACGCGCGCGCGCACGCACCACCCACAACTGGGTTTACCCCATCATCAACCATCTCAGCTCACAAAAGAGGAAACGTCTGAAGGCAGGGTGAAGGAAAAGGGACGATCGACTCATGACCACCGAAATTTCGCACGCACCAAACTGCCCGCCCTTCGAATCCTTCCATTGCCCTTCCATAGAACGCCCGTGTCCCCTCGATTGTGATGATCCCTGTTCCTAACTGCCGAACAAGCCACGCTCTCCCGGCCAAAGCCGAACCACAGCGCCACCAAGGGTCGTCACGACTCGCCAACCACACACTCCCTGGCCTTCCACCACCTTCCTTTCGAGCGCGAGGACCACCAGGCTCAAGGCGTCCCTGATCCGTCCCCCCGAACGCAGCCACCCGCTTTGGGCCACGAAGGCTAAAGGGGAGGCGCAGCCACTCACGCAAGAAAAAAAGGGCGTAGGTCCGTGCGCAGGCTGCTGGCAGACAGTGTCGATCAGGCGGGCTCCCAAGGCGGACGGCACGAACGCGCGGGGCGACGGGAGGCAGGAGCTGAAGATGAGGTGTGATGAGTGGGCAGCGAGGCGATCCACACCGGCGTGCGCAGGTAGGGCGGACGGAGCAAGGCGGAGCCCTGCACTGCCAGCTCGTGGATAGTAGGTAAGGCGGGCCGGGCACAACCACATCGAACCCCAAGCCTACAAGCCCTGACGTCGGCCCCTCTCTTGCTATCTTTTTCCCCCCTTCCCCGAGTCCGTGAGTCTCAGGACGCCTGAAGCTCTGGCCCCTTTTCTTTTGGGCGATGTGTTCAGGCGTCCTGGAGAAATAGAGATAGAGGACGTGCGTGAGGATAGAAGAAAAAGGGAAGAAGAGGTGTGTGTGTGTGCACATACCAAGACGTGCGTGCGGTCGTCCGCGCTCACGCGATAACCACAGCGCGGTCCTTGCCCACCCACTCTCTTTCCAATGCCCCTCTCTGACTGGACTGACAAGACCCACCACCCCCGCCATATCCTTTTCCCCAGGTGGCCCGAATCACGCGTGCGCCATGATCGGCCGACGGCCGTTTGTCAATCAATCCCAATCACGCGCATGTATGTGCGACAAGGAGCTATCGACTCCCAACTGCCGAGGAACCGTGAGGACCAAGAAAACTATAACTCAGATGCCGAAAAGCTCGGTCTCGATCGTAGTCAGTTCGCCTTTGTAAGCTTCCCGCGTCCCATCAAGGTACTGGTGTGTGTGCGTGGGCACGGTGCAACCGCAAGAAAAGGCTGACCGTTGGATAGCCGCCGGGAGCCGGCGGCAGCGGGCGGATGGGCGGTGCGCTGAATGCGTCGCCCACCCATTCTGTGCGTGGCTGTTGATGATTCTCGACTCAGACGGACAGGTCCGCGCACCATCACAACTGCCGGACACGTGCGTTGGCTTTCAGCCCGCTCTGGCTTCGATGCATGCTGTGATCTACACGTAAAGTTCGTAAGGCTGATGAGTAGAGTGCCGTGGTGCATGAACACGCGCAAAACAAGAAATAACAAGAAAAAATTAAGGAGTTACAGCTTGGCAGGATAGGATGCGGCTGCTGCTGTACAACGGTCCATAGCTGATGTCAGCATCAACTGCATAGGTAGCCAAACAAGACGGTGAGGGAAGGCGGTGAGAGGAGGCGGAGGACCAACTGTAATCGCACCTCATCCCGTTCATGCGCCGAGTCGTGCGTGCTCAAAGACGAGATGAACCCGAGTCGCGCACGCACCGAAGCCTCCTATCTTCCTCCTCTTTGCTTTGAAAGCACGCAACGGCTCGATTGGACGATCATCAAAAAAGTACCGCACGTCAAAGGGCAACTGCCGAGATGAACAGGCCAGTTATATCTGACCGGTATTTTTGCGTCTGTCCGCTTCGTGTGGTATGAAAAAGATGACAGTGCGCAATGACTCTTCCAACTGCCGGTGCCCAGGAGCACGGCGCTGCTTGGGCCTTTCTCTCTGCTTAATGCCGCGATTCATGATGGCCACTCACTCCCCAGTTCAGCTCGGAGCAGCTTAGGGTGACACTGACAGTGGTGTAGTGCCTCCCTTCCCAACTGGGCCATGGCTGAGTCCGTACTCAACGGGCGGGATAGAACCAAGTAGCGCCGCCGACGTCTTCAGTCGAGGGGATTATTACTCGCATGCCGAGCTTCTAAGCTAAATGGATTCGGGGCTTAGCACAACGGGCTGGAGAATATTCGAGCTCGAGCCCACTGTCCCGCGGAGAAGGGTACACTCTTCGGACGCTGACATCTGAACCAGACATTTGGGCGCACGTGTGGATCGTCCAGATAGCCAGATATTGGATTTAGCTAGTCCCGGAAAGACAACGTGTGCTTCCGACAAGAATGTTTGGGGAAATCCAATTCTGTTGATATTGGTTGAAGACGGGCGGTGAGGCACGGTCCTTGGGAGCGTGTAGGCAAACCGAGGCAAAAAGAAGGTAATCGTTGAAGCATGACCTGAGCGGTCAAGCCGCCTCGTGGCTCAAGTGGTCAGTAGAGAGGTTTGGGTGGTGGTGCGGGGTGGAGCGGAGGCAGCGGAAGTCACGGCTTCGCCGCTTTGCTCTCCAAATCACGAAGCGAGGCTGAGTTAATCAAGCGTGTGGATCGAGCGTTACTGACTGATCACGGCATTTCTTTCAGCCTGCAGGCAATGAAAGAATTGCTGCCCGAGCAGAGAGCAGCGAGTGGAGATGCGAGTCAGGCGCGCACGCGAGACACGATAGGAGGTGCTTCGCTTGCGTCGTGGTCCGTGGCGTTTTCCGCGTCCGCTGTTTCGTGAGGTGCCAGCGAAGGGCATCGAGAAAACAGTATTGATATTGGCAGGGCTGGCAATAATAATGGACCCTGAATAGCAGCCGGCAATGCTTAGTCGTGCAGGCCCACGCGCCACCTGTGCGTGTTTCATCGACGCGCTGTTTCAAGGTGTTGCAGAGAGAGCGACAACCGACGGGCCTGTTCTGGAGGAGACAGTCGACGTTGGAGGTTGTCGTTCCTTGTTCCAACCAAGCATGCTGTCACCCGCACCTAAGCTCGGCGCTACAAGAAGCATGATTGTGGCACTAGCCAACGGGCCGGGACCGGTTTGTCGCGGCAGTCGGGCGAGGAGGCTAAGCGACTGGGTTCGGTTCGGGTGTTGTAATAGAGGAGAGCGGAAGGAAGGACATGGCAGACCGGTCGTAAGCGAGCAGCAAACTAGTGGAGGTGAGCCGAAAGCGGCGACGCCCGACCAGACGGGCTGAAAACGACGAGCTGCTGCGGCCTGACTGTAGGGCGGGATTGTACGGTAGATCTCAATACGGCGGCAGAGGGGCGAGGGTGGAGAGGAAGAGGGACGAACGTGAGGAGAACATCAGCCTTGGTGCCGCGTCGCTCTTACCCGGCAACCGTGCATCACTGATCACCGTCATTCCGCCCAACGCCGCTGCTGCGCCTTCGCTGCCCGCCCTTGCGCCCGCTGCCCGCCCGCGACGACAATGCCCTCCGCCCATCATCTGTTTCGCTGACCGTCGCGCGCCGTTCTCAACCCGCCCGCCCCTCCTCCACATCTCGCAACGCACCGCACCGCACGCTATTCGCTGCTCGGCCCAGCTGCCTTGCTCCCCCCTCGGCCGCCTCCGCGATGCGCCTTCGCCCACTCGATCGCTAACGATGATCTCACCTCACCCCTCGCCCTCTACACGCCCTGCGCCCTGCGGCGCTGCTTGCCACGCCACCACCTCAGCCCGGCCGCGCCCAGCCCGGCTCCAGCGCATCGTGCCCCCTCACCGCCCAACGAGAAGCGCAGACACAGAAAATAAAAAAGAAAAAGCAGGGCAACTCGTAGCGCTGACCACTGCCTGTCAGCCCACTTCCACGCACGCAACTGCAACTGCACAACGCACGACGCACGCACGAACCCCCCCATGTCCCAATCTCCACACTTTTGTGCACATCCCGCCTCGTCCTCTGCCATTCATCAGAATCCTGCCTGCCCCTCCCTGTCAGGCCCACACGTGCGGCGCGGTCCTACCTCCGGTGCGCGTTTATGGCCCGGCCCGTCCCCGATCACGATTTAAATAAAAAAACCCGCTGCCCGGTCAGTTATTTTTGCACGGTAGGGTTGGTGCCCGCGCCCCCTTCCTTCGCGCGCCAGCCCAGCCAGCGAGTACTAAGAAAACCAGCCAGCTAGCTAGCCGTGCGAGCAGAAAGCCCAGCCCAAAGCAGACCCAGCGCAGCCAGCCAGCCAGCCATATCCACGCGAAACAGATGATGATTATCGCGCACTACTTGTCAGCACCAGCGCGATGATGATTAGCTGCCGATTAGCTGCTGCTGCGCTGCGCACGCTCCAGCCCTCGCGACCCGAACCATGCCTCTCGCTCTCCTCTCTCTCTACCTAATAAAGTAGGCATCTAGCGCGCTTTGGTCCAAGGTACGTACCCCTTCCCTGCTAATTTTCTTTAAATTCGCAAAGTAAAATGGGTGTTACTTTTTGTGCCTGCCAGCTCAGCTTCTCCTATTAATACAACTGTGGCTATTGCGATGGTCATGACATGATCACTGCTCGCGCCACCCCCGCTGTCTGTCGTCGGTGGTGGCTGGCAGGGTAGCCGACCATGGTCCACTCAGTAGTGGCTGACTGATGATTGCGCAAAAATAACGAAGGAAAAAGAACAGAATCAAAGGGCAGAAACCAGAAAAGCCCCGATTAGCCCCGCAATCAGCAAGAAGAAACCCAGCGCCACGGTCTCACGGTCTCGTGGTCACTCTCTTCTCTCAGCCAGCTATTGCCTACTTTGCGTGAACAAATCATACGACGCGACCCGCCCCTGCAGCAGCAGTCCTCAGGGTCCCCGAAGAAACGGGGCGAAGGAGACAACGTGCAATGGATGGGGGTTGGAAGGAAGGAGGGGAAAAACCGCGCAAACCTCTCTACCAAGGTGCTGGAAAGACGAAGCCGGTGGTGATGGTTGGCGAAGAATCGCCACATCGTTATTCGCGAGGTAGACAGCTTTCGATCGTCCGGTCCCCACCACAGCCAGCCAACCCATCATAACGTGTTGGCGGCAATGCAACTGTGGGCTCACACATGCCGGAGCATGAATCGCCACACACGCAAAGGGGGGTGGTGTGTACCGCAAACAGAAGCATGGCGGTAAAAGCGCGCGCGCGACCAGACGGTCCCCTCTTTCCTGATCTTGCTCGGTGTAGAAGGCAGCTCCGTTTCCTCATCGTCAGATGAGTGGCCTTGATGTCACGATGCATGGTGCTGGCATTTACTGGCACCGCCCCGTTCCAGAGTAGTGAAGTCTGGTACGAGACCGACTAGGGTGTTTGCTGGCTTTGCATAACACACCTAGTGTAAGATGTACTGTGTAGCCTATAGTCTGACGACTGATCTTGAACTGACCGACTGACCGACCGACCGACCGACCGACCGCCGGCAGATCCGTCATGACCCCGGGAATTTATCCCCGGTCATCAACGATCCTCCTCAGCACGCCCCCGCGCACAGGAAGCAGATCAATCCTTCAGCTAACTTGTCGATTTCTTCGCAGATATGCCGAATTTTTTCTGCAGGATTCCTGAACTACCACCGCCCCCCTGCCCCGCCCGTCTCCACCGCCCGTCTCCACCGCCGTCGGATGGACCCGGGGCTGGGAAGGATGCATTGATCGAATAACAAGAGCCGAGGCTGGGCGATTGCTCGTGATGATGGAGCAAAGGCAAGAAAAGTGGGTAAAGGATCATCAGAACCAGTCAGTGGGGTTGCTGCTGGTGCCCAAAACACTACACAATACTTTGCTTGAGGCTGTGTCCTATAGTAGGTAGACAAGTACCGCGATGTGTGCCCAAGAGAGGAAGAGCCGCTTAACCGTTCGTAGAACCGCCCGTCCTTTCTCGGTGTGTCTGTGTTGCTTATTACCCCTGGACCCTTTATACGCGCGCGCACCTGACCCAAGGCAAGACTGGAACATGGCCAAGCGCATCCAAACTCCCTACTCACTCTCACGGGCACGCGAAACGAAACACCAAGTTTTTGTTTTTCCTTTCTCCCATAAGCATTGGCCCCAAAAACAAGCCCAACGTCCACTGCCCACGATCATCAAACCCACCAATATTCATCAAAAACGTTTCTTTTTTTCCAATTTCTTCTCCTTAGCCGCAGCGTAGCCTCGCGTCGCGCACGCGCGCGTGCGTGCGCCTCGTATGTACAATACGTACATCGTCCATGCAGAAGAAGCCGCACCCTACTCGATCGAGCCTTAACACCGGCTCTGCTATAGCCCACACGGCAGCTTGACAGGTACACACGACGACGGGCCCATCCCTGCGTGACGTGCATTCCAGTCCGTCTCGTTGTCTCTCTCTGTCTCTGTCTCTCTCTTTTTCCCGCTGCAATATGTAGATTGAATTATTAAAAAAAAAAAAGACGAAGCACGGGCGTTTCTGGGCTTGCTGTCCAACTGCCCAATCATTCGTAATAACGCCCCCTGGTTTGTCCTTGAATTTTTTTTCTTCTGCTTACCCGGCCTTCTGCCTACTTACTCTTTTCTTTTTAGTCCTTTCATCCTTTCATCTATATCGGCACGATTAGCTTAAGTGATCGACCCTAAAGGCCGCAAGGCCCCCATGTCGATATCTCTCGATCTACCCGCAGGATTGCCCAGGAAGAGGGGGGCGCGCGGGAAGGGTCAGCCCCAGCGACGCGTTGAGTCGGGAAAAAAGTCGATAGCGTCCGGCCTCCGTGCCGAGGCACACAGCAGCAAGCAAGCAACAAGGCTATGAAGTGGAGTGCTGCGTCATCACGTTGCGTAAGTCAATCATCGTCTCGTTGTTCGTTTGTTGTTCGAGACGACGTCGTTGTCAAAGACAGCAGCTTCTGCAAGCTGCGCGCTGCGCCTCCCCAAATTCCCCACCACCGTGCATACGCCTTGGTCTCTTCAGGCTGTGCAGCAGCCAGCGCTGCAGCCAGGCAGGGAGGGGTAGAAGAGAGAAGGCAGGCAAATATTTCAGCCGAAGCGGCGCCTTCGGTCTGGACCGCTCCCTGCACCCCCCGCCGCAGCGCAGATGGTAGGGGGAACGAAAGGGCAGTTAGTTGGATATCGTGTGTAGCAGCTTCAGCCTCTCTCCGCCTGCCGCGTCAGTCAGCCAGCCACACTCGCGCTTGGGCAGTAGGTAGATGGTGGTTCTTGGTAAGGTCCGGTCGACGCAAGTAAGATATATGCCGGATATTTTTCCGCTTTCTCGCTGGAGCGGCGGGGCATTCCCTGGGCGGTCAGTAGTTAATGTGGCGAACCTCGTGTTGATGAGATGAAAAAGCAAGGCGTAGAAGGCAGGGGAAAGCAACGAAAAGAACAAAAGAAAAAAAAAAGCGCCACTAAATCGGGGGAGTTGCTTCCTAGCGTAGCCGAGCCGGTGGTTACTCCGCGGGAAAAAACGCCTCGTCCTCCACATCAGGGACCCTGTATGCAACTTCACTGCATGCAGTTCGTTGTGATACTGTGAGTTCAGAGTCAAGTATTGAGGGGCAGCGGGGTATGTTGCCTGTCTTTGTCTGAATGTCTGCATGCACTACGGCGTTAGAGAGCTCGAGAAAGGCAAAGATGTGAGTTTGGCGTGATCTCAAGTCATCAGACCGCCTGTTATCATGAAATTGGCATGGGGCCGCGTCTCGCGTGTTTTGCTTATTGGCATTCCTCAATTCTCCACTTTCGTTCTCTGCAGAATGCCCTCATCAGGCTGCGAAATTGCCGATATAGCCCTAAGGATTTGACCGCCATTGTGGTGTCCCCGTATCTGTGGCCACTGAGCCGCCCGCTTCGCGATCCGTCCGAAGCAGTGCCGGGCCGAGGCCTGACGTGCCGCTGACGCCTGGCTGTCGTCGTGCGTAGCCGGTCTCGGGGTCCGGGCCATCCGTAAATCGAATTATTATGCAGACAGCCGATGGCGGGGGATGGTACATGATCGGGCACTCAAAAAGTTTGGTACCGACGTACATGCGTACGGGCAGTCGGCGTTCTACCTTAACACGAGAAGAATAATCCTGCCGCTGTATGCAAAGCTTGCAGGGCGGAGAGCGAGAAGAAGTAATGCGGGGGCGGAGATGGTGCTTTGGAGAGGATTGCCAGCCGGAAGCGGCTGTTCTCCCGCCAGTGTCGCAGGAGCCGCGCGGGGGTGGTTATGGACCGGTCAGCTTGCATTGCGTGCGCACACGCGCGACACTCGTCGTCCGGTCTGCTTGCCCTCGCCTTCACCCTCTGGTTTATTGCATCGAGCTTCGCTGTTCTTGGCTTGCTGCAGATCTTCCAGCGACGCCATCGCTGCGTCAAATGCTGTCTGTCGTGTAACGTCGCACAGCGCAAGCGACCAAGATTGTCGCCGTGGGCAGGTGGAGAGGCGCGGGATAAGCGCGGCTGTCGTCATAGCGGAACTGACATTTGGCGCAAGCGCAACAGCCGCAGCGGCACAACATGCACGACGGCGCTTGTGTCTGCAACCGCGGGCATGGGCGTGGAGGAGTACCGTGTTACAAGTCGCGTAGGTAGAGGGCTAGAGAAGCCCTTTCCGCACGCGGGCGGAGCGGAAGGGCTAATAACAGCGAGATCTGGTCCATGGGACGGCTCGCCGTTGTTGGTGTGCGGGTGCTGGAGGCCTGATGAATGGCTTCCTGGCGGGAGCGGAGTGCCGATGTGATGTGGTTCGCCAGACACTCGGTCGACAGCGCCTGTTTCGGTGTTAGCTCTGGCCTTTGCCCGGTCCGTGGCTTAGCCGTTGAAGAAAGCAGGGCCGAATCTTGTCCAGAGTTTCGGCAGTTCTACTATCACGGCTGATCAAATTTCTTAGAAACTCGGAGTCGAGCGACTACAATGGGGCAGTTCTCGGTGCTTGACCAAGTCCAGCGTTGGGTTGGGCACGATGGCCCATGTTGGGCTCTGGATCGCTCGTTTAAGTGCCATGCCTAGCCCAGCCGCTACATACTTCTAGTGGTGCTCGAAAAGAGCTTCCACGAGAGAATAGTGCGTGACAGTACCGTGGATATGTGCATGGCCGTGCAGGCGGAGCGTTCCCCGGAGAGAGGGCTGGACAGGACATTTCGACGTGGCGAGGGTCTGAAGTGCATGTCAATAACGACGAATGAGCTGGGCTTACTGCCAGGCAAAATCATCAGACAACTCAGACAGCGGGAATTCTGAAGGCCACGCATATCCTGGACGATTCGCTTGCCCTTCTACGCGCCCAAATTTCCCGGGGCGTTTCTTGGGCGGTGGTGGGGGTGGATCTAGATCTTGTATACGTTGGCCGATGGGAGTCTGCATAGACCCATGCATGTTATTCCATTCGACGCTCCAAGGCCTAGATTCTTGTAAGCACTGTGCGTCGGCTATTGTCGAAGTTGGGAAGGTGTCAGATACGAGCTTCGATGCTGGTGTGAAGAATCTCGGGTGTCATCTCTGGTTCCCGCGGAATGTTTCCTTACCTAGAAAGCATTATCGATCAGCGATCTACGACCTCACATTGGAGTTTCTTTCCTCCCTGCTACGGGGAACAGCGGATAGATGTCCCGCGTACATCAGACCCACAGATGCCAGGTTAGCTCCCTGCATACGCGGATGTGCCCGCAATCGAATAACCAAGGATTCAAGAAATCAAATACTCAGGTGGGTCTTTGGTGCGCCGTAATTTCATTTGTGGCAGCGGCTCATCGCGATTCTGCTGGGAGGACGGTTAGTTTAGCACCATAACCGTTGAGGAACAATAGCGGCGTTGGTCGAGACGTACGTTCACGACAACCATGTCCACAAGTTCACCCCGACGAGCTTTATCCCACCCAGTCGCGTTGTAGTACTGAGCGAGCAAACTGGCAGATATATCGTGGCGCAAGAGGATTGGGACAGGCAGCCTCAAATCGTGGTAGTGGACGCTGATGTGGCTGGCTGTTCAAGGGGCACAGAAATCGATGAAGAGAATGTGGACCTGACCGTCCTCACGCAATCAGTTATCCGTATTGGAAACGACGAGGGAACTCCAACCTAAGTCTGGTTTGTGTTCATCTCCACAAGAAACATTCGGCACTTCTTCAGCAGGCGACGATGCCCTCCAGCTGGTGCTGAGGGGTTTGCTTCTCGACACTTATAGCAAGCGAACAATACCGGCTAGGCAGTCATGGAAATGAATGGGCATGAGTAGACGAGCAATTCTCGAAATGCTACGTCAGGAGAAGAGTTCGAAGTTGTGTTTTCTGTCGCAACAATTTCGGCTTCTCTGCAATTCTAACGCCCGTAGGAAGAGCGGCACAATGTGTATCGCAACCGCGATATCGGGATTTCGCAAATTGCGTGGCGAGCACATGCTGAAGAGGCGTCGCAAGAGCGCATGTGGCGTGGCTGAATGGGGCCCGCAGTTGTCTCTAGGCCAACACGAAGCACCGTCTCATCAAAGTAGGACGTTTGCCGTTCCAAGGCCGAGCGGCGACGGCGCGAACGCTTTGGGACCCGCACATCAGCAACCAACTTTCATGGTCACATGGCTCAAGAGCGGCAATAAAGCAGGCCCCATCGCTCGAGAACTAGAGGTTGCAGATCCACTTAGGGTTCGCTCACGCTTGATTGCTAAGTTTCAGAAAGCGAGTGACGAGCGTGGACATGGCAAATGGCAACAGCGGAGTTTGAGGTCGCCACTGGCCTGAACTTTACTCTGGATGCATGTTTTCATGGGGATGCTGTGCATGTTGGAGTGGCGGATGCAACCATGCACAGATGGGGCGATCAGGCTGGATGATGTGCGATAGAAGGCTGCGCGGAAGGCCAAAATGTTTCCGTGATCTGCATGAGCCGTTGCGACGCGCCTCCGTAGCTGTAGCAGAAAGAGCCACGCGCATCCGGGCATTTGGAATCACCATACCTAAGATGGTGGAGCTGTGCGATCCTTTCTCATATCGTGCGTAAGACCATGTTCCGGATATGTGCGGGACTGAGGAGCTCGGCCTCGCCCTCTGAGCATGCGTGGAGAGCGAGATAGAGAGCTGGTGGTTGAGCGTGCGCTTGGCGGGTAGGGCAGCCAACATCCCAGCCGCCTTCCCCCCAAGGTTGCAGGATGGCCTGAAGAAGGAATACGCCCAAGATCCGAGCGATCCTTTGCGGTTCTCGATCGCGCGCTGCGGCGTGATATTGGTTGGTCTGGCAGTAGCCCACCTGCCTCGTCACACTCATGATGTCAGTGCCGCCGCGCAGCACGCTTCCAGACCAAGCGCCACGCCAGCGTGCACATGTCCACCGCGGTGCTCGCACGCCCCAAGCGACTCTTAGCAGCAGCGCGGACTCGGGGTCAGATCGCGCAACGCGGACGTCATTCCGTTTGGGAAGACATCACGTGGGCGAAAGTGGTTCCTGGGGGGGTCGGCGGTCGAGGCTTTGGCCCTGAGGTCAGCAGCCGTTAGACTTTAGGTTGTCGACGGGACGGCCATCGTGAAACAGGGCCAGCATGGGCGGTGGCACGTGTGGAGTGCATAGGGCGGAGGGGCAGTATGCGGAAGCGCGGTGCGTATGCAAATATAGATCGACCTTGCCTAGAGCAGTCAGGCTGCTGGGTGGGCAGCGTCCGGGCAAATTGCTTGGGCGACGGGAGCCAGCGGCGCAATATACATGGCGACAGGACCCGTGGGCCACGTCTCAGCGAGGGGGCGGCGCGGGCCTCCGCAGCACGGGATTGCTGGACACTGCGCCTGGTGTGAGAAGTCGTTCGATTGCGCTCAGGGCCCGACAGTGGGCACAGGCTGCGTACGGCGGTGCTCGAGCGGGCTAGCGCAGCAGCGACCGCCTGTAATGAAATGGCGTCCCGACACGGACGTGATCGGCCTGAGAACCCTGGCCGGGCGGCGAGCTAGGCAGAAGAATGCAATCTGGCGGCGTGATTCGTGGGCGCCAGCCACTTGCGCGCGGTCTCTGACAATAGTCGGTTTCGACAGGCTGCCGTGACAAGTACGCAGCCATGCCTTGCGCAGCCTGATGAAACGGTTCGCCAAGCGCAAGAGCGCGCTACTCGCATAGCGCATGGTGGCATTGGCTGGCTGGCTGATGAGCGGAAGCCCGGGATGCGGCGAGCGGCCGAGCGCGGCGACGGATGGGCGGTAGCGCGGGCCTGCACACATGCGACTGTGAGCGCTGGCTTTGCTGGTCAGGGCGATGCTTCGGTGACTTGTTGAGCATTCCCTGCAGCACGCACCGGCCAGAGCAGTCTCGTTGTCGCGATGCATCGAGCAAGGTGGCGTAGATGCGGTTCCTGGAGTCTGTCTCTTCTCTGCGTAGCGATCCCGGCCCGCGACTATTGGCCGCAAGGCCGCTACACCGCAACGGGCAGCGTTCGGAAGCCGGCCCAGGGGCCACTTCGCCGCCGGGAGCTGGCAGCCGTGTCGCTAGGCTGCCTCGATAGCGCTGGGCTCGGTGGCTCATCGCGTCCTGTCGCGCGCTGCTGGTGGTGGTGCATCGTGGAGTCGGAAGGCGGTGGGAATCAGAGAGCATGGGTAGTCAGCAATGGTGACTGGGCTGGAGAACCCTTGCAAAATGGGCCCTGGGCGGAAAGGCAAAGATGTTTCGCTGCACTCGGGGATTTTGGAGCTGGAGAGCAAGGGCAGGAAAGCGCGCGGCAGCCGTGCGAGGAGTTTACGAGCCGGGCGATCGCTTAGATTACGGACCAGGGTGGGCCGCAAAACACAGCAGTTGGGGTACCTGTATTGTAACTTCCCTCGACCCCAGTCCATCAACGGCATCTTCGACTGCTCGCTGGCCCAACCACCACCAGAGCCCCGGCATCCCCGCCAGCTGCCAAAGTCTTGATTTTGACAGGCTCCACTCCGACAGCCTCAACACCTGATTTTATCTTTACCTAGACTTCTAATTTCGCCGTGATCGACGCAGCCAGAACATCTCGAGATCTGTTAGCATCTTAGTACCGGGAAATTTAATGATTTTCGAGATTCTCCGCCGTGCAGGAAGGCAGAAGTGCCGGAGGATTGGGGTCGGATACGAACAGGTCCTTGAGCTTCTCGCAGTTGTGACTTGGTTGTGCACGATGAAGCGTGGCAGATCAGCGAGCATCGATAAGGCGTGATAAGATTGGCACGAGAGGCAGTGTGCAGACACGAGCCTAGACTGCGATGACAGCCGCTGCTTTTTCCTGCCGGGCTGGTACATGGCGACGCGCTGACAGCTCCCAGAACAGCCTCCCTGCCGGACTTACGCGCTCAGCCGCCAAAACGTTACGCCAAGCGTGCGGCAGGAGCGACTGGGGGCGAGCAGGGACCACGCCCCCTGTCGGCATGGGGTCCCGCCAAGCAATCTGCAACGCCGGCTCTCATTGAGAGCGCGCCCCCAGCACCGGCCCCGTCGGGAAGACAACGAGGATCAAGGCCAGGATCTGCTAGCAGGTAGATCCCGACGCCCGCATCTGGACGCCAGGACCCCCCGCCGCACGCTCATTTCGACCGTGCCAGCCCGCGCACCGCATCCGCCAGCTGGCGCGCGCGCTCATTTCATCTCACAGGCCTGGAATGACGGTGCGGTCGGACCGTTTGTGGCCGTCGAGCGACTCAGGAACCCGTGGTTTGCGCGGGGTCAACCTTAGTTGTCTCGCCCTCGCCGCCCGCTGTGCCTGTGCCTGTGCGTGCTGGCAGATCGTCGCCGAGCCGCTGGCCAAGCAAGGGCTCCAACGTCCCAGCTCACTCTCCGTATCGCACCGCAAGCACCGCGCGCCCTAAAGCGGTCCAATTCCTCGCGCACGTCCTGCGCAGCCTCCCACGCCGTTACCGGCAAACCACCCCATCCCAGAAGCGGCATCGCCTCTGTGAGCAGCGACGTTTTGATCATCCTGCCCGGGAGGATAATCCTTACCGCGCGTCCTAACGTCCTCCAGCTTTAAGGGACCTCGCCGGCCGGTTTGAAGGGCGTCATCGCTCCTCAGCCCTCTGCTCATCGAGACACACAGCTCCATCGCTCTTACACCACCACCACCGCCGCCCACAGCCAGCGCCCGCTCACCGCACTCTCGCACGTGAGCTCGCCCGACACCACCACCTGCTCCTCCACCACCACCGCTGCTTCTCGCCGCCGCCGCACCGCGCGCCGCCTGCCCTCCGAGGTCGCCGCGCCCCATAGGCTGAATGCTTCGCGTTCTGCACCCCGAGTCCCGCTTTGGTGGGGACCACTACCGCGAATCCGTGGTGGGAAAGGACCTCTTCACCCCGCTGCTCGACTACGGTCTTAAGCCCTTCACCACCCCCGAGCCATTGGCCTTCTCAGACGCTCAAAAGCCCTCCATCGTTAGCTCTTCGCCTCCAACTGCTGTAAGTCGCGCTCCCTGCCCTCCGCAACACTCGCATAAGCTCCTCCCATCAATAAGCTTCTACCCTTCCCCTTCCGGCCGCTGAACCGAGCTGCTTTGCCTAATTGAGTCTGCAGCCCGACGCTATGGACTTCCACGACGATCACAGAGCCAGCAACTCCAGGACCCTGATGCCTATCCGCTCCACTTCCTACATGTCGCCCCAGAGCCAGACCAGCTCCAGCAATGGCTCCTACTCTCTCGCCCCTTCGCAAATGCGCCACGACAGCTCGTTTCCCTCGCCCTACAGCGACTCACCAGTGCATTCTAATTCTTCTTACTTCCCGCCGAGCCACACCTCTCAGACTCCCAAGAGTCTGGGGATGGTCAAGCTGCCAGGCGCCCTCCCGAGCCATGCCATCGCCCACCGCTATACCAGCGGGAGCTACCCCGAATCTCAGACCAGCGACAGCGATCGTGTCAGCCTAACAAGGGCGACCAGCGCTTCGCCCGTCGCGCCCAACGTCAACTCTATTCCTCCCGTTCCGTCTAATCTTAATGCCAACATGCAGCCGACATGGCACGGCTTCGTCCACACCACCCAGGACGCCCTAACTATCATCGAAGCGTGTCTCAATGGCACTCTTGTTCACTGCCCTCGCCGCCCGCACGACAGAGAGAGGGCCTCTCTCATCCGGAGCGGTTCCGTCTTTGTTTACGAGGAGTCGACTTCGGGCATCAAGCGATGGACTGACGGTCTGTCCTGGAGCCCGAGCCGTATTATGGGCAACTTCCTCGTATATCGCGAGCTTGAGCGCCCCTTCCCGCCTGGCGAGAAGAAGCGGGCGAACCGCCAGCGTAACAAGAGCGCTCGCACTGAGCCTTATGCTCGCTCCGGCGGTCCTGGCCACTATGGCGACGAGCCTCCGTACGAGATTCCCGATTCCAAGGACCGCAAGATCACGGGTTCGCTCGTCGACTCGTATGACTTCAAGCGCGGCGGTCTTCTCAAGAGGACGCTCAGCGTCACTGTGAACGGCTGCACGCACCACTTGATCGCATACTACACCATCGAGGATGCCAAGGACCAGTCCACTTTGTTCAGGCCGGGTCACGACCATCGCCTAGCGAACTGCCATCCTCGCAAGGAGCTGATCACTGATCAAAAGTTCCGAAGTGAGCAACAACCCCCCGGCCTGTGCATTCTTCGCATCCCCACTAACAGCTTCGCTAGGCCCCATTCAGGACCCTGATGATGTCCTCCCGTACCCATCCTACCTCTCGATGCAGGGAATGACCGGCCCCATTGGCTCGTACGCGTCGCAGTACCACCCTCACCAGCCGCCGTATCAGCCCGTCATGCACAGCATGTCGGGAGGCATGCACCCGGGGTACCACACCTCTTCCCAGTCGATGGCCAGCCTGCACGCATCAAGCAGTGGTGCGGGCTACCCTGCACTTCCCGCTAGCTCATCGAGTCCCTCAGGTGTGTTTGGGGGCATGCTGCCCGGAAACAGGCATTCCCAAGGCCTGGTCAGCCCGTTGAGCAGTCTGCACTTGGGACAGGCGCCCGGGCATCAGCCTCGGTCTGGATTTGAAAATGTCCCCTCGGATATGCAAGGGTCAGTCTCCCTCGACTACCAGCCGTACCCACATGAGACCTCATACACTACGGCAGCGGGCTCAACTTTCAACCAGAACTTTGGCTTTGAACAGCCAAACCATGGTATGTCGAGCCAGCCTCAGTATCACGGCAGCATCAGCGAGATGAGCGAGGACTCGCAAGTCTCCCCGGACCACATGTTCGGGGAGGGCCCAGTCCAATCGGGTGGAGGATACCCGTGCTACTCCAGCTCCGAGACGCAGCACTCGCGGCACGACACGTTGAGCGCCTTTGACGACAAGGCGCCGCACTTTTCGAACAACTTCAGCTGAGCGAACCGCTTACGACATCGAAACCTCCGATCCCCACGAACCTACTATTTCTTATGTTTATTGTACGATGTACCGCGAGTCTCGGTGTTGGTGGCTTTCTTCTGTCTACATCATTTCTGCACTGGGTGGCGCCAGGCCACATGGGCTTCATTCGCTCTCGATACCACATTTCCCTCCGGATTCATGCGGGACCCCGAGTCGTGGAAAGCTGGGCATCAACTGATGTTTCCACGGCTGTGTGGCCCTCTCGATACCCATCCGGCTACTTCCGCATCATCTCATTTCTTTGCTCGTATATTGCTTTGATATCACCAATTAAATACGTCTAGTTGTCAGTGTGTTTGGATGGGCCAAAAGGAGCGTGGCGCTCCACGGTGTAAGGCGGGGAAATTAGGCGTTTGCTCTACTTGCTCGTCGAAAATATTGTCACTCAGATATCTTTAGAATCGGCCGACCTGTTACTTGAGCCTGGCACTGGAAAATAGTCGCGGGATGATAAATCAAATGCACTGATGTCTCAAATCGAGCAGTCTGGCACCGTTGTGAGCTTGGATGAGCCTCGCGCAGCCCCTGGCTCGAGGGTCCTATAGCAGAGCCGTTGCGGTGGAGTGGCTGCATATACTTTGGGCGGACCACGACCTGTCACCAAAGATCGCGCCGACCCGCCGGGGGGCGATGGCGTGGACAAGCAGCTTAGTCAGGGACGTCGGCGAGCGTGCCGTTTCGGGAGGTGGCATGTGCGCGACGAGTAAGCAGCATGCGAGTCGAGCAGCAGCGTCACTGCGCAAATTTTGTAGACCGCCGGAAGCCGTGGAAGACAGGGCGCAGCAGAGTGCAGAGAGGCTGCGTCTCGCTTGCGGTGCACAGGCCAGGGCAAGCAACGGCCGGCCAGCAATTACAATTCCTCTGCGCCAGGACGCTCCTCTGACCTCACACCCAACCTCCATCTCGACCTCCATCGCCACCAGCCCTGCCGTGCCGTTGCCCAGCATCATGCGATAGCGCCATGGCCGCCATTCCGCAGCAACCCACCGCCCTTCTCGCGCGGCTGGTTGCGCGCCCATCGCAGCTGTCGTGCGCCGCTCCGGCCCTCGCACCCATTGGGCAGCGAAGGCTGCTCCAAACCCGCACGTGGGCCAGGTCCGCCTCTGAGCTCGCGCGGAGCCCGCAGGCCCTGTTGGGCTGCAATCACGCGCCCAGGATCGCCGCCCCGGGGAGCTGTCCTCCGCAGCAGGGTCTCCAGCCTGGATGTGCTATCGCGCGTAGGTGAGTCCGCCGCCCTCTGTCGTCACGGCCCCAAACAGGCCTTACTCATGCGCGAAGGGCAGCTTGTTCTCGACCTCGACACCTTGGAGGGCACACGGCCAGCCCGGGGGCTCGCAGGGAAACCGCAACCGCAGCCAGACGGTGAGTCTTCTTTTCCCTCTATCTCATGCTCTCCTTCTGCTGGTCTGTGTTCGCTTCTGAATCATGCGTCCGTTTTTGGCATCTGCTCAACTCCGTGCTATGCTGGACCTGACGCGGGTTTCCACGTCGGCCTTTAGTGCTTCACATTGCAGCATCAATTCTCATCTATCTGCTCCTCCCTTTACCACCCTCGACCAATCGTACGATCCTCCGCCGTAATGACTCGCTGCTTCTCGGTAACGACGATGTGCGGCAGTTGAGTGCCGAGGTCTGCATGGACTCTATCCCATCGGCAGTCTGATCCTCCTGATTGGCTGCCTATCTTTATTCTCCCCTTCGTCCTTGTTGTTTTCGAATCCTCATTTACCACTCGTCTGGATGCTCTGCCCCTTCCCACCCCCGCCGAGCGCTCATGGCAGCATTTCCGCAAGGATACCATGCACCTCCATTCCACCCCTGCGCACATCTGCTAACGAGTCATGTTTACCAGCCCCAACCAAAAAAGCCTCTCATTGAGAAGACCAAGGAAATCCGGAACCAGCTGAAGTCGCTGACGACACACGAGAAGGTCTGGAACGTACCCAACGTCCTCACCTTCTCGCGACTCATCGCAGCCCCTGCCGTGGGCTATCTGATTCTGCACGACCACCATGCCTGGGCTCTGGGCCTCTTCGCCTACGCCGGCATCACCGACCTCCTCGATGGATGGATCGCTCGTCGATGGAAATTGCAGACGGTCGTCGGCAGCGTCGTAGATCCCATGGCCGACAAGCTCTTGATGGCCATCACCGTTGGTTGCCTTGCAGCCAAGGGAGCATTGCCCGGTATGCCCCGGCTCCAGTCCTGCGCACATGCCCACCGCCCCTTTTCCCCACATCCGTGATCATCCGCCCGCACCGCTGTCAATCCCCCGCCCCGCTCTCCGGTCCACCTTCCAACCCTATCCATTTGGGTGTTGCGTTGGGCCGAGATGTCATCTGTCGGAGACACTTGGCCGGCCTGCTGATACGTTTGTCGTTGCCAGGTTCCCTCGCCATCTTGATCTTCGGACGCGACGCCGCCCTCGCCATCGCTGCCATCTACTTCCGCTACGCGTCGCTGCCCTCGCCCAAGACGTTCGCTCGTTACTGGGATTTCTCGTTGCCGTCCGCTGAGGTCCACCCAACGACGGTATCCAAGTTCAACACCTTCCTCCAGCTTGCCCTGATCGGATTGACCCTTCTCTTCCCTGTCCTTGCGTCCTCCTCGACCCGTGATGCGCTCGCCGACCCCGCCTCCTCAAATTCTTTTGCCACAGAAGGACGTCGATCCGGTCCCGCTGACGCCTCTGGATCTTCCTTCACCCCAACTCCCCCTTCCACCACTGGACCCACCGCAACCTCAACCACAGCCGACCCAACTCAAGGTGAATCCAGAAAACCAATCCTCCCCTCAGCCATCTACAAAGCTACGGACGCAGGAACACTCTCCTCCGCCGTGACCGCCTTGCAGATTCTTGTCGGCGTTACCACCGTGTGGAGTGGTTTCAGTTATGCCGTCCTCAAAGATGCGGTGACGATTTTAGGATCCAATGAAGCGCTGAAAAAGCGGCAAGGCGCAAGAGGGAGGGCGATCATCGGGGCAAGTTTTGGATTGGTATGTCTCGGTGCCGCTTGGTGGGCTGTCAGGGCGCAGCAACTCGAGGAGGATAAGGAAAGGAACGATCAGGCACAATGATCATGTCGTCCCAGATGGTTTTAGCCATGACTGTGGACGATTAAAAAAAAGGCGTCTAAAAGATATGTAAATATTGACTGCAGACAACCGAGGCAGGACTGGACTGCTTCTAAAAAAGGAAAAGGCAATGAAAAGGTCAACAACATACCTGACCATCGTGAAGTGCTGACTAAGGGTGAGGCCCGCAACGGAAGGTGCTTGGGAGCAGGTGACTCCGACCAAGCAGGCGTTGCAGTTTTATACGGAACTGGTTTCTCACATGTGCCCCCACTTTGCACTACGCCACACCAACAACTCACAGTCTAACGCATAGTTCCCCCATTTCTTCCAAGCTCAAGCTTTTTTGGTCGGCAATTCCGCCTCGTTGGTGGCGACAGCAGCAGCAAATTGGGGGCGAGATCTACGATCCTCCGGCCGCTTCAATGGGCGGATTATGATCTAATTTGGTAAGATCTCGAGATCATCCTCCTTCCGTCTGGTAGACAGGTAGCAGCAGAGTGGGGGAAATGGGGGAGGGGAATGGGTTCGTAGTTTTTAAAGTTTTTCCCTTTTGGCGGGGTGGCGTGAGATATTTTGCCGACCAACTGTTTCCTTTTTTTGGCCCTTCCGGCCCTACTCACTCTCACCTACCTACTGCCAAATACAGCACGTAATCCGTCCCGGCGTCAGGCGCTTGACCGCAACCGGGCCGTCGTCCGACGGCGTGGCTTTAATTTTGCTTTAAATCCAACATCACGTCGGTCTTTGTTATCCCTTAGCTTCGTCCACCCCTCTCCAACTTTTTTAGACTTCTTGCTGGGCCCCCGGTGGGTTGAACTTACAATGCGTGGGTTCGCAAATTGCGGCGTGGTGATGGCGCTTGCTGGTTGGCTATCAGCTGGTTTCTTTCATCACGGAGTCTCCGAAATTTCGTGGGGGGGTTTGGAGTGATTAGTGAACTGTATACGAATTGGTGTGATTGGCGGCCGATCGCTGGGTGTTTGTTGGCGGGCCGGATGTTTTTTGATGCAGCGGCGCGGCGTCGCTTGAGCTTATTTCACCACACCATCCACCTCATTCATTTTGTATCTTTGTGGGGGTCATATCTTTCCGAGTTGGGCCTCTATGGATATCATGATATCGATGTCAGGGAGATGATCAATCGCTGTTCTTGCTATCATGCTCGGGCGATAGGCAGGAAAGTAAATAAGACCTGCTGGGAACCGCGGTTCGGTCGTTCTTCTTAGTTTTTGGCCGTAGCTGGGAGCATGAGCGGAGCTGTCACCGAGCCCCCAATTGCTGCTGCACTGGTCGACGGCGCCAGCACCTGGGGGCAACGCGCCCTGGTCATCAATCTTCTCGTTTTTGCTCGTTCAACTTCCTTTTTCCTGAGTATCCCAAAAGCTACTGCATCCCTCTCGCGACTCGGATATTCCGAGGCGACCAATGGCCTTTTCTCCACCGGCGCCGGCGCAGATGTCTAGACGGATCCGGATTTGTAACAATGCAGCTGTGCCCAACTCTGCCCGCCAACTCTCAGGACGAAGAGGCTCATACTTTCACGCCGTCATACGCCACCAACAATAACTGGGCTCGAATATCGGTCCCATCTGCGGCCTTGTTTTCGCCGGTTGGAAGATTTCACGAGGTAAATCATCCCACGTACACGACGGGGGGATATTGTTTTCCGAGGACGGTAAGTGTTGCAGGAGGAGGGGAGTGAGGATGATTGTTCCGCCCCGAGATGCTTCGAAGGCGTACATCCTTTTACTTAGTTGGGGTAGGTCGTTCGGTCGTCTTCCCTATTTCGGTTCGGCTGTCGAGGGAACTAAAGGTTTTGTGGAGGCTGTGCTTCGGCGAAGGGGACTGTGATATAGTTCTGGGTATTTCCCGCAAACGTCTCGAGGCTCAGGGTTGATATTCCCCCACGTTTCCGTGGATTTACGACAAATGCTAAATAGCCGGCCGTCGCCCTCCGTTCGCCCGACACGCCCGGAACCATCCTCCCGAAATTTCAAGATACCAACATCCTCTGTCAACTCACCATGAACCTTTGATGCTGCAGAGCACCTGGGTCATTGACTGCTCGGATATATCACCATCTGGAGTCGAACATTGTCACAGCTATTATCGAACGACAGAATCAAACTTAGGGCACACCCATCGGCATGAACACACACCCGGGAGCGAAAGCAGTTGTGAGAACATGTCCATAGCTGAACAACCAAAGTCATCTGGAGGTCTATGAATGGATATGTCAAGCCGAAATGACGCTGCCGTTTCCGAACATCATCTTCACCTTCTTTTATAGATAAACTCGTACGTGCGTTCCGAGCAACTCTCCTACGGTCATCTGTACATCCCACGCGCGCAACGCCGCGTGCCGGTTACTTACTTCATGATGCATAGTAAGCTGCAGGTCACTGCTGCACGGGATTGCGAGGTCCACGTCAGCCGCGATTCCGCGGACACACCGTACCGCTTGCACGAGGCCGAGGCCACGGCTGATAGCAACAGAAGCAACACGGGTTCCAAAGTCCGATGGCTGAAACCGACAGGAAACACTGATCAGCAGGGCGGAAACGCACAACCTTCACACACTCCCAACCCTGTGGTTCCATCATGTGGCGGTTGTGGGGAAGTTGCGCCACAAGTTCCTTCCAAAAACGTCGAGAAACCGATACCCGTCTTTCTAGCGCACGTGGGTTTCTGGCTTTCTTGCATGATACCATGTGTCAGATATCCATGCTCTACATTTGAACGCTCATAAAAGGCTTTGTGGATGGACCTGATCTCGTCACGACATGACTATACAGGCATCGTGTCATCCAGAGTCGAGAAAGATACACTGGCTTCTTGCGCCTTTTCCTGGACTTATCTTCCCTTGTCAAGATTCGTTGTCTTTTAGACAAATTGTCTCATGCATTCTTAATGCTGAGAAGTGCTTTGACCATTCACTGTTCCAACGCACTATCATGCAATAATGATACAACCTCACTGGCAACACTGAACTTCGGGCCCATTCATTAGCACAGAGTACACCAGAAGACGAGTGAAACACCATAAGCACGCTGGAAGCAGTCAGCGAGTATTTAGGCTGAACTGGATTTTGTCCAAGGAAGTGGAACCTAAGAGCATACCGCCATATTCGAACGTTCCTTACCCTATTATTTGCACAAATTACTAGAATGATCACGGGGCAGCCATGCCGCCTTGAGGTCACGCCGAAATGCAGACCAACTCTCGTGACAGCTACTCAAAGCGCGTGGCTGGCAGCAGCATGGTCCGTCGAGTCAATAGATCAAATGACGAGCGGACAGGAAAGCGCGATCTTCATTCTGGATAGACTTGATCCCGTCGTGACATGACTACACAGGCACCATGTCATCTACGCGAAGTTCCAAGATCTATTCGCTGTGACTTGCGCTCTGTCCTGGAATTTCCTCACTGATGTGCAGAGATTCGCTACCCTATAGACAAAGTTGATCACTTTTTTTTATTGATGCTACAGGGCGTTTTCACCATTCACTGCTCACACGCACCATCATGTAACAACGATGCACCCTCACCAACATTATCGAAAATCACACCAAGGTCTGGGCCAATTAATTCGCATAGAGTACACTGGAGACGAGTCAGATGGGGGGTTAGCCGGAACAGCCAGACAGCAAGTGACAAACTCAGAATTCTGTTGTAAGAAAATGAAAGCCGAAAGCGCGCCGCCGTCTCCAGTTGCCTCCTTCACCCTCTTAAATATATACGAACTCCCGAAGTGCACTCGAACCGATCCCGTGCCAGCCATACTATCGTCAGGTCACGCCGAGCCAAACCCCCACTCTCGTGACAGCTGCAAGAAGGGCGTAGCCGGCAACAGCACGCGGGCCGCGGAGTCAGCGGATCCAATGACTAGAGGGCAAAAAAGGCAGCTTCCACTTGCCCCGCATCATTTTTGCACGTGAAGTTGCGGAGCATGCAAGAGCAAGAGCAAGCAGCTGCAGCCAGGGCCACTGCATCCTACGACTCTCCTCGATCTGCCTACAACCCCTTTTCAGGCACCGCAAGGATGTCAAACCGCACTAACAGCGCACGTTGACCAAGACACGAGAGAAGCAACACTTGACATGTATCTACGAAGCCATTTTCTCAGAAAAAAGTTTAGACAGAAAACCACACCACTTTTCGCACGCTCAAAGGGGGTGTAAGGCAGCAATAAACACGAGGCATACGACAGGGGTCGAGCAAAGACGACAAATGTACAGCCAGACGACGATTTCTCCTTTCTCTCCCTTTCTCTCAAGAAAATCGCAAAAAAGAGCCCCTATTCCCAACGCCAGATATGCAAGTACTAACACGAAGATGGTGAAATGACCCTAATAGGGAGTAGAGAGAAGCCCAGACGCTCGCACACTATGGTGCAGATGCTGAAAGGAGACCAAAGCGGCTCATAAGGGAAACAAAAACACACTCAAAAACACGGGGCAGGGGAGAGAGCGCCGCGCTGATGATGATGGGGGGTTGAGCGGTGGTCAGTCAAATGTAGACAGAAGATAAACAGAAAGAAAACCAATAAACCAGATAAACCAGCAGATATCCGCCCTTTCAGCCCTCCCAATGATAAACAGAGAAAAACACACACTTATCAAGACACACAATTCCCATCCCTTTCCCATCCATCGCACACAGATAATAAAAGAAAACCGCTTTCTACCATCCAACGCGACTATTCCCCTCCTGAACAAGGACTTATGGAACCAAGGAAAAAGGTATCACAATCCAGCTCCTCCACCTCCGCCTCTCACTCAGCGCTCCTCCGCTCATCATCACCCGCACTCCTCTCCTCCGACTCCGCCGCCGCCGCCGTCTCCCTAACAACAGGAGCAGGAACCGGCGTCACAGCCCCCGACCCCTCCTCACTCGTCACCACCGTCCCCGCGCCACTCCCACTCCCACTCTGCTCCTCCTCCTCCTCCGCCACGCCATCCCCCCTACTCCTAACCTTCCTCAACAACGCACCAAACGGATTACTCAAACTCCTCGCCCTCCCACCACTAGTCGCACTCTGCTGTGCCTGCTGCTCCCCACCTTCTCCCGCAGCAAGCACAGCACCGACAGAAGCAACCCCCTCACTCTGACTAACCCCCCTACTCCTCCTCCTCGCCACCGCCGCACTCGCGTCGCTCGCCCCATCCCTTGGCCCCGCCACGCTCGCTCCATGCGTCAACCAACCACCGAACCCACCAATACCGCCGACACCTCCGTCAATGCCGTCTTTCGTATTCCGCCTCGGCCGGCCGTGGATAGTATGATGACCGCCGTGGCTCGTGCTGGCCAGGCTGCGCATCTCGACGCCCTTCCGCAGGCTGTCCGCGACGACGGCGGACAGGGATGAGCTGAGCGGGCTGGTCAGGGGGCCGGGGACGAGGGAGATGGAGCCGCGTTTGAGGTGTGAGGAAGACGGCGTCCTGGCGGCGGCAGAGGGGGTGGAGGTAGAGAGCGATGCTGGCGTCGCGGGCTCGGTTTGCGCCGGGCGGACGCGTGGGCTAGGCTGCGCGAGGTGGTCTGACGACGGCTTCTTGCTGGGCGAGGGCGTCGTGAGCGATTTGCGGCGGAGGTGGCCGGGGCCAGGGGGTGTTGCCGGGCGTTGAGGTTGTTGTTCTTGCGACGACGAGCGGTGTCCCTGGGCAGCGGAGGTCGAAGCGCCGGGCGACGTGTCGCGGCGGCGCGACGAGGGGCGCTGTTCGAGGGCCTCGGCTTCCGAGGGGAGGATGGGCGAGGACATGGTGGCGTGGCGGAGCGGCGGCGCGTTGCCGCCGCGATTGTTGTTGTTGGCGGCCGTGAGGCTGGAGATGAGCGACTCGTCGGCCCAGGGGTTGGCCGTGAGCGAGTAGTCGTCGTCGCCCATGTCGAGGCCGCCGGCGGGCGTCGTGGCCACGGTGACGGCCTGCGAGGGCGGTTCGGATGTGAAGGTGATGTGCGGCGTGTTGAGGCGGTGCACCGACGGCCGGCGGTGGTGCGAACCAGCGGACGCGTAGGGCGTGAGGGCCGACATGGATGAGATGTCGTTGGAGTAGCCGCCCGTGGGCCCGTAGTGGACTTCGTCGTCGCCGTATTCCTCGTCCCCGAGGTGGATCGCGTGCTCGTGCTCGACTTCTTCATGCTCCTCTTCCTCCTCTTCCTCTTCTTCTTCATCATCGTCGTCTTTTGGTCGTCCCGTCGTGATGACCCACACACCCATGAAAGTCATGAGGCAACCGCCGACGAATTCGCCAGCGCCTTTGCCATTCGTGCGCTCGAAGTCGCGGTACAAAACGGCAGATCCAAGAATCACGGAAAGCGTGAAAAGGACGAACTGCGTAGGAATGACTTGAGTGGCATCAAAGCGTTGCAATGCACGATTGAGATACTTGATCTGCATAACAGCAGTGAAGACCAGGATGGCGACAAGAAGGTAAGTCACGGGGAACGTCAGAGCGTGAAGCAGGGTGTAGGAAAGCATCGAGGCCACGCCCTTGGTGGAGAGAGCGGTATATCCACCTGCACGACGGTCAGCACAATCACGATAGACGAAGCATCACAGCGTCCTACCAAATAAGCCAACCAGACCCAGATCGATGAAAATGCTCTTTTTGCCATATCTCGTGCTCGCCCACATCAACCCGCATATGGTAATCAGCGTTATGCCGAAATACGTCTCAAATTCCCACGTCTTGATGAGCTCCCAAATCTCATGCGGGCCCAGCTTGGGATTGTTATCCTGCGCGCTCAGCACGACCGTGACAGCGCCACCAATGGAGATCAGCACGCCAAGCGCATCCCTCTTGCGGAAGGGCTCCTTCAGCATGATGGGGGCGATGATGCAGTTGGAGATGAGGGCGACGACTCCGAGCGGCGACACGATGGACGCGGGCGCGAAGCCGTAGGCCAGGAAGTTGCCCGCCTCGCCCACGATCATGAGCACGATGCCGATCCACCAGTACGGACTCTCCAGGTAGCTGGTCTGCTGGCCCCCCTTCCGCGGATTGCGCAGCCGCTTCGCCTGCGCCTCCAGGTTCGCCATGTCCTCCTCATCACTCCCTGCCACTGCCCGATCCACGTCATGACTGTGTCGCCCATCCCCGAGCAATGCGTCCGTCTCGCGCGGCTCGTCGTCGTCAACGTCAACCTCGTCCTCGACGCCGTCGGTGCCGAGCTTGAAGCCTAGGATCTTGCGCGCCTTCGCGTTCGCCTTGACCATCTCGTCCGGGTTCGTCTGCATGCCGACTTTGCTGCGCTTGCGCCGCAGCTGCCGCCGCTCCTCGGCCTCGCGAGCGAGGCGCAGATGTGCATACTTTTGCGTGTTGAGCGCAAAGGAGATGAGGATGTTGCCGACGATGGCGGTGGTGATGCCGATGATGGACGACCAGTCGCCCTGCTCCGAGTTGTCTCCTTCATGGCCTGCCAGGGTGTTGTTGGTGGACGGGTAGGGATATGATGACGGCGTTGGTGTGGACGCGGAAGAAATGGCGGCGGCGGCATGGGTGGCAGCGGCGACGGCGGCGTGGGCGACGGCTTGGTGCAGCGGCGCTTGCGCTGCGCTGGGGAGAATCATGGCAGCTCGATGCTGCTGGGGTGGTTTAGGGTGTTCGCGCTGGCTACGGAGGTTGCCCGTCTGGGGTGTCGGCGGCGGAGGTGCGAGGTCGGGCGTGGGGGTCGCGCGGCGGGCGCTGGGCGGAGTTCGGTGCGAAAGTTCGGGAGCGTCGTAGCAGACTCATCGGCCTATGCGCAGGAATCGCGGATGGTGGTGCAAGCCATGCTCCATGCACAGAGCGACAGAGATTCGGCGGTGCCAAGGCAAAGCGTCTCACATGCACGCGAGATGATCACCCTCTCCCACCATCATCGTGCAGCCAATCATCGCGCCACGCCCTTTCCAGCAAATCACACGCCTTCGTGTCAACGAGATTTGCTCCACATGTTCATCTATTTGTCGCGGGTATCATCAGTGTGCTTGCTATTTATGAAGCAAGCTTTGTATTTATATACATTTTCCAGTCCGAGCGCCCGAGTCCCTGAATTGTTGCCAACGTCGTTTTGCAAACTACTTTTACACGTCTACCGTTTGACCTTCTTCTTGTCAGGCTCGTCTTCTTCCTCGTCGCTAAGATCGGCATATATGGTTTTGGGCTGGGTTTCCTTCCAGGCGTTGGTGAAAAGGGGGTCCTTCTCGGCCTTCTCCGCGTATTTGAGCAGCGCCTCCCGCGGATCCTCCTCGCGCATCGAGCTAAGCGGGATGTTCTTGCGAATGTGCTCCGAATCTGGCTGGCTCTTGGCAAAGGGCGTGGTCTGCGGAATGTGGGGCCTGCGCGGATCGCGCGGCTTGCCCGATGCCGTGAGCCCGACCGTCGGATGCCGTGCCGCGAAGCTGGTCGCCGACTGCGTGCCCGGCGTGACGATGCTGTCGGCCGACACGCCCTGCGACAGGTCCATTGTGAGAGCCGGGTCGTCGTCGATGTGTCGCTTCTTCGGCGCCTTGCTCATCACCATCTTGGCTCCCTGATGCGACATTTCCGGGTTGTACAGCACGTGCGTCTCAGCGTTGGCTGAGCCGGTGACGATCTGATTTAGCCGCTCGTGCCATTGCACAACGATCAGCGGCGACCCTGGCGTCACAGGAGTGACGAGTTCCGGCCGCAGGGTTGCTGGGTTCAGAATGTGGAGGTGACCCGATTCCGAGCCGGTAATGATGTTCGCGCCGGTGGGGGAGAAGCGGATGTTGGTGCTGGGGAATTGCGACGATGTTGAGGGGTGAGCGACAGTCGAGATGGGCTGCTTGAATTTGCGCGTATCCCATAGCTTGATGGTATTATCTCCGCCCCGAGTAACGACCGTCCTCCCGTCCGGACTGATGTCCAGCCCGCCGGTCCAAGTGTCAGGGGTATGGGCGTCTCTAACCTCTCCTGCCGGACGGGAAAACGGACCATCGCCACTCCACATGACCAGACTTCCGTCGAACGCAGCCGCGACTAGCAGGTTAGGGCCTCCTTGAACGGGTGTGGACCAAGCCACAGCCGTCATGCGGGTGCGACCGCCAGAGCCAGCTAGCTTCGATTTGTGTACAATGACCTCCTTCTGGGAGCGCTTATTGTTCACGTCCCATATGCGTAGCGTGCTATCGGTACCGGCAGTGACGCACCAGTCGGCATTGGTAGGGTGCCAACAGCCAGTCGTCACCTCGGACACATGGCCCTTGGTGTTGTGCATGTCGCGCAGGTACATATCACCCTTCACAAACTCGGTGATAACCTCGCCGTCCCTGCTGAATATCTTGGGTTGGGGAGTCGCAGTGACGACGAGCATCTGGTTCGCGTAGTTGGGATTGAAGGCAATGTGGTGGATAGGGTGGGCCTCGACGTTGGTGGTCTGCTTGGTAGCAGTGGGATCTACCGACTTGAACGCGCGAATGGTGGTGGGAGTCATGTTGGAGAAGTCGTGAAACTTCATGTTGCAGTCGGTGGAGCCTGAGACCAGGCGGTTGCCGGACTTGTCGAGCGCTATGGTGGTGATGGTTCGGTCGTGGGTCTTGATGACCATCTCGTGCGAGGTGGGGAATTCGTCCTCGTCATCGTCATCGTCGCTGTCGTCGTCGCTGTCCTTGTCCGAGTCGGAGTCGTCTTTGGTGGGCTTGCGCTTGGATTTGTCGATTTGCGCCTGGACGTCGGCGGTGAGCTTCTGCTTACCAAAGCCGGTACCGCCGAGAAAGTCCTTCAGCGCGTCCTGGTCGACGCCGAAATCATCGATCTGAACCTCTTCGTCGGCCATGTTGGGGTTGCAGGTGGTGGAATAGGCGTTCAGAAGTCAACACCGGAGCTTCCAAACTGACGTCGGCGATGTGGCCCGAGCGTCCTAAAGTCCGCTTACTTTTCTCCGGCCTCTCCACCCTAGGTACTTCCATTCTCCGTCGCAACGCAGCTCTCTCCGCTCGGCTTTACCGACCTTTCCACCACCCATTCGGATTTACTCTCTTTCAAACCAGAGTGCTTTTCTCCGATCAACCATCTGCCAACAGCTGTCTTTCCGCAAGTGACTTCTTGCACCGACCGGTGATTTTGTCCGCTTGAACTGTATCTTTCGGATTCGGAGAGAATCTGTCGTGGTAATCAGGTCTCACTGTTCCCGAAGTAGCTACTGTAAGCTGTGCGGGCTGCCGACCGTTTTGAACTATCGCGAGCCGACGCGAGGATGACAAACTCGCCCTGCATTTCGCTGTTTCAGCCCACTGTCACCATCGAGACTTTTCTTTGCGAAAGCTCGAGCGCCGCTGACGTCGTAGGAGCTAAATGCGCAGACAACCAATGGGAGTGCAGGATTTGCTTATGAAGTCGACTTGTTTGTCAGCCATGCGCCAAGCCCACCAGCTTGCTAATCCCGCTGAGATACCGTCTTTTGTCCGCTCGACATCGACTAACTCCATCGAACGAGCCTATCAGCGTTCAACTTTGTCGCCATGGCGCCCGGTAGTCCATCGCTGTCCCCTTGATTCCGCTCACTTCTAATCATGCACGGCCACGGGTTTTGCATTCGGCCCATTATTCTGTCCGCTCAATGCATTCGAAATGCAGGCTGACAATCTTAGCTTTGGTAGTCTTTGCGGCATCAGAATGCAGTTTATGATGGAATACTTAAACATCTCCGGTGCAGCTCACCCTCCCCACCATCAACCACCAGTCCTCCCGACCACTGCTTCCCGCAGCCTTGCGCTTGAACACTCAAACATCCTTACAGCTGTGTCTCTATTCATTGAAGCTCCTATCTTGAGTCGAAGGTCCACCGAACCACCATGACGGACCTGATCAGGGATGCCCCGATCGGGCAAATTATCCGCTTTGTCACACGAAACCGTCTCCTTCAGTACCCTGAAGAGAAGCCTGACTACAAGCTACCCAATGATTACGCCCACCCCGAAACGCTTCCTCTGGAAGTTCCTGTAGAACAACCCTATGTTCCAGACATAGAACCAGTCCAGGAAGAGGTCGAGCCACGTGAAGAGAGGGAATCAGAGGAAGAGACTCTAGATCTCGAGAAAAGCAGAACCGTCGATACTTCACGAACCGGCAACACCACCGACCTCGAGAAGATCGAGACTGCTCGAACTGGACGAACATCGCTCTATCCGTCAGCAACTGCAAACACTATCCGCTCCGGCCTGGAGCGTGTAGGCACCCGCACCGCCCTCCAGAGATCTGTCACCAGGGCCGATCTTGAGCAACAATTCACGAATGCCACTCTGGAGCGTGGCCCGACTATGCAAATAGTTCCCACCCGCCTGGACGATGGGACAACCCTTGTTGACTGGTACACTACCGACGACCCCGAGAACCCACAGAACTGGTCATTCAAGAAGAAGGCTTTCGTCGCCACCCAGATCTACGCCTATACTCTTGCCGTTTACATGGGCTCTGCTATCTACGCTCCCAGTGAAGAGGGTGTGATGCATGAGTTTGGTGTCTCAATCAACGCTGCTGCACTGGGACTGTCCATGTACGTCCTCGCCTACGGCATCGGCCCTCTCATCTGGTCGCCGCTCAGTGAGATTCCCTTCATTGGGCGCAACCCGCCTTACATGATCACCTTTGCCATCTTCGTCATCCTCCTCGTGCCCACCGCTCTGGTCGAGAACTTCGCCGGTCTCGTCGTTCTCCGTTTCCTGTTGGGCTTCTTTGGCAGCCCCTGCCTGGCAACCGGCGGCGCATCTCTCGGGGACATGTACAGCCTCATCAAGCTCCCCTACGTCCTCAGCCTGTGGGCGCTCGCCGCCACCTGCGGCCCGGCCCTCGGCCCCATCATCTCCGGCTTCAGCGTCGCGGCCGAGAACTGGCGGTGGTCGCAATGGGAGCTGCTCTGGCTCGCCGGCCCCGTCTGGCTCGTCCTCTTCCTCTTCCTGCCCGAGACGTCGACGTCGACCATCCTGCTCCGCCGCGCCGAGCGCCTGCGCCGCCTCACCGGCAAACCCACCTTCAAAGCGCAGTCCGAGCTCGACCAGGCCAACCTCAGCATCCGCGACGTGGCCATCGAATCCCTCTGGCGCCCGATCCAACTCATCCTGCTCGACCCAGCCATCGCCTTCACGGCCGTCTACACGGCGCTCATCTACGGCATCTTCTACTCCTTCTTCGAGGCCTTCCCGCAGGTCTACATGGGCATGTACGGCATGAACCTGGGCCAGATGGGCTTGACGTTCCTGTCCATCACGGCGGGCGTGCTGCTCGCCATCGTCAGCTACTGGATCTACATCCGCTGGTCCGTCGAGCCGTCCATCCGCGCCCACGGCCTGGGCTCGCCCGAGCGCCGCCTCATCCCCGCCCTCGTGGTCTCGATTTTCTGCCCCATCGGCCTGTTCGTCTTCGGCTGGACGAGCGACCCGCGCATCCACTGGATCGTCAGCGTCGTCGGCGTCGGCATCTTCACCGTCGGCATCTTCCTCGTGCTGCAGTGCATCTTCCTCTATCTGCCGCTCGTGTACCCCCAGTACGCGGCTAGCCTCTTCGCTGGCAACGACTTCCTGCGCAGCACCCTGGCTGCCGGCGCCGTGCACTTCGCTCGCCCGCTGTTTGGCAATTTGGGCGTCGGTGTGGGTGTGAGCATTTTGGCCGCCTTCACGGTCGTGTGCTGTGCTGGTGTGTGGTTGCTGTACTTCTATGGCGAGAAGTTGAGGGCCAGGAGTAGGTTCTCGGCTAAGTAAAGGGGGGTCGATTGAGACCGGCAGTGGCTTATGTTTGATGAATTGACTTATGATGATATACCACACCCCACGCAGGGTATAGAGCGGTTGTGAGAGAGTGGGGAGGATTTTGGGGCTTGGCCTTTTCCTTAGCCTTTCTTGGGACTTCTCGTTTTAGCGGATTGATAGATAGCGCTTTTAATATGTTAATGCATCATCCTTCATAAGGGAATGACACCTGTTTCTGAACTCAGATCTTCACATTAGCTTTTGTGATGTGTCATGCGCTTATGCAAATTGACCTCGCCAACAGGACTGGCGTAACCAATGTTCGGGTGGTTGTCATATCCGAGCCGAAAATATCTTTGGAAGGTGTAAAAACACCAAACGAATACGAGTGCGACCAATCAGATTTTGCAAAATACGCATCCCGCACCGACCAACCACCACCCCCGCAACATTGTCCCAAATCGGGAGGGCTTGCGACCTCACATATTAGTACCTTTTATATGGAGCTCTCGTATCAGGAATCGGACCTAACCGCACGGTGGAGTATGGATCTTTTGTAAGGATGATCTTGGCGATAGTTTGATCGATTATAAAAGCGTCCGTCAGTAGTAGGAGAAAGAAGCGGCCAGGATCAGGGAAAGACCCGAGAAGTGAAATTGAGACAGCATATATCAGATTCCAGGTATTTGACTATCACGAACGCCTTTACGGAACCGAAATTTTTCTGACTTGCAACCAAGAAGGCGTCGACCATGAAGTACCGCGGAGTCGTTTACGATGTCGGTCTGCGCTTCCAAGAAGCATCGCTCTCCGTCGAGCCCTTCTCCCCGCAGCTAGTCGCGCACAACATGCGCGCCATAGCCACCTCCCTGCACGCCAACGCCGTGCGCATCGAAGGCGAGGACATCTCTCGCCTCGCCACCGCCGCGCGCGCTGCCCACGCCGCGGGCCTGACCGTCTTCTTCAACCCGTGGAAGATGAACGCGGGCGTCGACGAGACCCGCGCGTATCTCACAGAAGCGGCGCAGGTGGCCGAGACGCTCAGGACCGAAGGCGAAGGAATAGATATCGTCTTCGTCGCCGGCTGCGAGTACACCATCTTCAGCAAGGGCGTCTTCCCCGGCGACTCGTTCAACGAGCGCGCGGCGTGGTTCGGCACCCAGCTTGCCTCCGGCGGCCCCAATGCGTCGGCTCACGACGTCCCTGAGACTGTGCGCGAGAAGGCGCCGAGGCTGAACGAGGTGTTAAGGTCGTTTGTTGAGGTGGTGCGGGCAAGGTTTGGTGGGCCGCTGACGTATTCGGGGGGCACGTGGGAGCTCGTCGAGTGGGACATGTTTGATATGGTCGGCATCGACTACTATCGCCGCGGGGAGACGGAGGAAGAGTACGTCGCGGGTCTGCAGCGGCACAGGGTCGGCGGCAAGCCGCTCGTCGTCATGGAGGTGGGGTGCTGCGCGTACGAGGGAGCGGCTGAGCGCGGCGACGGGGGTTTCATTCTTCTCAAGGGAACGAATCCTGACGGCAGCGGTATCTTTCAAGATGACGTCGTGCCGACGCGCAGCGAGAGGGAGCAGGCGGACTATATTGGCACGCAGCTGGGCCTGCTTGCCAAGGCGGATGTTCACGCGGTCTTTGTCTATGTCTTTTCGTTTCCGTGCATGAGGGCGGGTGAGGGGGCGAAGGATTTTGACATGATGTCCTTTTCGTTGGTCAAGACGTTCCCGGACCATGACCCGAGGTCGAAGGCCATGCCTCCCTGGGCGCCTAAGGAATCGTTCCACCGTGTCGCCGACTTCTTTCGATCTCATGCCGCAGCAACAGCGCTGGAGAATTGATCTCGAAGGGGGATTCACGAAGGTTTATGAAAGATATCTCCACTCCCACTTATTTTTCTTTCTTTGTATTCTACTCATCTTCTTCGAGCCGCTATTCTATTCGTATCTGTATTTTAAGTTGCGGGATAGGATAAGAAGGGATAGCTCCCCTAGCCACAGTGTGTTGTGCTTCGAATGGACGGGAATCTTAATGTAGACTGAAAACATCGAGAATGCGCTCTCCACTCATCCAAACTTTTCAAGATTGGTCTAAGAATCAATCGGGTATAAAACAAACGTCATTGAACTCCATATCTCCATTTCCCATCAAATCTCCCGCACTGATTTTTCAAAGGAAGCCAACGCGTTTATACTGTTCGGCCGCGGCGTCGGCCCTCTTACGACTCGCTTTGCTCGCCGGCATGAACATGTTCCGCCCAGGCATGTTTTCAGCATAGCGCTAACGTTCAAAAAATACAACAGCTCCACAGCAGGACATGGTGACGTTCTCCATCATCAAGCCGAGATGATGCAGTCAACCACCGGCGCTCTCCCAGGGATTGGACCGGCATGTTCGAAAGTGGCAATAGTGCAATTCTCCGCGAGGAGTACTAGTTTGGAGAAATGGTCGCGACCCAGGCAAAGGAGCACCCGAGTATCGTGGAAACACCCGAAAGTCTTTGTCGGCAATATCCCTATCAGCAAATCGATGTCCGAGCAAAAGAAACCCTGAAGCTCGACGAGCGTTCGCCTTTATACCCACTCCAACCACGCAAGTTCCACAGGTCGCACGTGTGCACGCACATTCTCCAGCACGAGCAAGAGGCTCAGCTCGCGCGGGTGCGGCCAGGCACATGCCCGCCGCCGGGCCAAAAGCAGGTGATTCACGCCCAGAGGGCTCAACCGATCTCATGCTTACTTGCTGCCTCTGCAAGAGACCGAGCACGGGCGCAGACACGCGGCGCTTGACATTGTGACGTGCAGATGGAGGTGGGTGGTGGGGGAGGGCTGGCTCGTGATGGGTTTGGTGGAGCTTCATCAACGGTTTATAAAAGAGGCCGAAGCGTGCTTTCGGTGATCAGACATGGTTCTGATTCGCACTTTGAATCAAAAACTACAGGTCACAATACACTTGCTGCTCGTTGTCCACCTCCGGCTGACTTTCGTTCTCCGGCGTTGTGCCGTGCCAATGTATATGCTGCCAATCTGGCGTGGTCATTAGCGCAACATGGTGAAGATCATCACTGGATAATGATGTGTTTGAACAGCGAATGGTCAAGGCGCTCTTCAGCGCCAAAGGAATCATAATGAGAGAACTTGGTGATCAAATACCCCAGACCCACAAGCAAAGTAGAAACTCTCAGACATGGACGCAGAAGGCGAGCAGTGAGGTCAGAATTACCGAATGTAAGCAGATCGCTTGATAATTGGAAGATAATCTTGTAGCGAGATCAAACAGTCAGTACCAGATGCTCTTTAAAAAGACTCGCAACGCACGACACAAGCCCAACATCCCGCTGACACGACGCGCCAGTGACGCATCACAGCAACCCCAACCCGATCGATCACCCGTCCATCCCAGAAGACCAACTCCTCGCACGCGCACGCATGCATCGAGCAACCATCACACAAAGCAGCCTCAATCAAGCCACACGACCAAACCCCCGATATCCCAAGCCCGCCCGCCCATCTCTCCACTCCCTCACAGCGAAGACCCAGAACTACAAGCACACAGGTGGGTGAAGTGAGAGACACCCCCACAAAAAACCAAACCAAAAAAAACAAAAAAAAAAGAAATGTACCCACCAAGGAATTGAACCTCGGACCTCCACCCAACCGCACGCGAGCCAGCTGGACCCGGGAAAGGATCTTGGACTTCTTCTCGTCGTCGGGAGTCGCTCTACCAACTGAGCTAGTGGGGACGGAGGGAGAGGCGGGGTTGGATGCTTAATATAGTAATTGGCGGCGGTGGGGCCCACTTGCCCGTGTGTGTGGTAAGCTGGAAGTGAGTGAGGGTCGTGCTAAGGTGAGGTGGTCGCCGCCGCTGTGGAAGGAAGGCGTTGCCAGCGAGCATGTCGCCAGCGGCATTCTAAAACGCGTGTGGTCGTTCGCGTGAGGATAGAGGTCGTACACAGGTGAATCCCATCCGTCACCGGCACTCGGAATCTGTCATGTACGAAGCGCGACCGAACCCCAGAGCGTCAGTCCCTGCCGAATATATATCGCGCTAAGGCAGAGAGGCTTGGCACCACTACCACAGACCCTTCGAGCTGCTGTCTTTCCCAAAAGATTGACGTCATATCAGGACCCTGATAGACAAAGCCAGCCAGCTGTCGCACGTTGCGCGAGACTCTCTGAGCCCCACCTCAATCACGCAAGCAAACACGTTCAACACACAGAAAATTATCATTGCAACTAATGAAGCTAAAAACAAAGAAAGCAAAAACCGCTGGGGGTATCTAATCTCGTCTCTAAGGCTCACTGAAAACAGAAAACCTACCCATTGCAAGTTTGAATTAAACCTTTGAAAATCCCGCAATGGGAGGGGGGGATACTTTTCCCTGGTGTTGAGAGCACTCCAGTCTCTCCAGTAAAAAGTCTGCTGCTGAACCCAGCTTTCTTCCCACCCACCCATCCGCAACTGCAAACAATTAACCATGCAAAAGCAATTCGAAATCCACAGCACCATCCGTTTTGAGCGTCAAACTTTCAGAATGATGCCACGGAAAATGTCAGGACAGGGGAGGGGAGAGTAGTGATCCGTCGAAGCTGCCAACACCACCACTGCCGCTCACTGAGTTCCAGTGGCGAGAGCAATTTCCTCCATGATGGCCTCCCTCAAAGCCGGCTCGTTCTCAGCCATGTTCTCCAGCCATTCTTCCACCATCAGCCTCACGCTCGCGCGCGTCAACTTCACGTCGTGGAGGGTCCACCGCTCGTACATTTCCGGCAGGATATCCCGATTTGGCATCCTGTAGGGCTCCCTGATGCCGAGCATGGTTTTAGACGTCACGCCGAAGAAGGCCGCAATCTCGGCGCGCGGAGCCGCGCTCCATTCGGAACTACCAGCACGAGTGTTAGCGAGCGTGACGGAAAGGTATTTGACGGGGTAGGGTTAGTTGAAGCTAACGTCCGGACGTAGACGTAAGTTTCGAAGACTGTACAAATACGTCCGGACGATAGCTTCACCTGCCCACCGAAGTCGCCATTCCGAGACGGCATCCATCTTGGGGAGAAAAAAAGAGGGGGATAAGCACTTACAAGAAGTCGAGCGAACGATTAACCCTGGTGACACCGACGCGGCGTTAATCCTTAAACCTGTCCTCCTGGCTGCAGTACGTGAACGGGAAGTCGTCGAGACCGGCGAAGCGGAAGACCAAGCTCTTCTTGAACCGCTTCAGCCGCGCTCCAGGCTGCACAACCACCGGCTCGACCGCCTCTTTGTGTTCACCAGCAGCAGCAGCAGCAGCAGCAGCAGCAGTGCCCGCACACCCACACGTACATTCATGGTGGCCGCTCACAGCCCCGGACTCAGTCTTTCTCTTCTTCCTCGGCCTCGTCAGACGATTGAATTCCTTTATCGACTTGTCCTGTTCTTTCTTTATCATCTCCTCCCGCCTCCTCCTCACCGCCGGCGGCTCAAAGTCAACAACCCGCACCGTCTTCACGGTCGTACTATCTTCACTGTCACGGGGGCGCAGCATGCGCAAATTGTAACTCCCCGGCGCGAGCGACAGCGCGACGTCAAGCTCCTCCAGCGCCGGCAGCGCCGCGAGGACGGCGTTGACAGCGACATCGAAATCGTCATGCAGCACGTTCCAGTCGCGGTGGTACGCGTCGCCGCCGGCATCGAAAGTGATGGTAGCGAAGCCGTTGTTGCTATGCATGCCAGTGAAGACGAAGGGGTCGCGCCTTGTCGCCGCGGACGGGATGGTCAGGGTGAAGCTGAAGCTGCGCAGGTGCTGGGCGAGGTCGTACGGGATGTTCGGGATGGCGGCCGGGGTCCAGCTGGCGCGGAGGAGGTGGTGCTGGCGGAGAGCCTGCTGCGCTGCGGCCAGGAGGATGGCGATGTTAGAGGGGATGTTGGGGATCATGTTGGGGGTGATGAGCTGCGGCGGCTGCAGCGGCTGGACGGTGCCGAAGGGGTTGGTAGCGGTGGGAGGAGGTCCATGGTCGGCGGCCGCCGAGGCGGTGATGGTGCACTCCTCGTGCGCGTGGCGGTACAATTCCTGGCCGAATTCGGAGCGGAGCTGCGCGTTTGTCTGCATGATGCCGCGGACGGGCGAGGTTGCGGGCGTGGGGCCGACGAGGTGGCGCAAGAGCGGCTTGGGACAGAGGCGGCGCTCTTCGGGCGTGGTGTGGTCTTCGTAGACGGTGTAGATGAGCTGGCGGAACATGTTGTTGCGCAGCTCGCGAGGCAGCTTGAGGAGCATGCTGCTGGGCTTGCTGGGGCGGTGGATGTAGAGGCGCGGAGGAGGAGAGGCTGGCATGGCCTGGCGCAAGTCCTCCCAGAGCTCGGCCGCGCCCAGGTCGAGGCGTTCCATTGTCGCGTAGATGTTCTTGAACATGGGCGCGAGGAGTTAGTCGAGGGTCGAGGTGGCGAGGGAAACAGCGGGCTTTTTATGTGCTGGTGCGACCCCGATTTGGCAGCTGCGCTGAGGCCACCCAGCTGGCCCAACAACCCTGAGCCGAAGTTAAGCACTGCGGTAAGCTAGAGGAGATTATCACTCGTTAACGCGATTGTTTTGATTTTGATTTTGCATTAACGTCAAGACAACTGCTTCAACTGTCTACATCGTCAAATCGTCACATTACGCACGTTACACAATTATCGGAAACATGCATAAGATAAAACACAGGCAGTAGTATCATTGAAAGAGTATCTCCAGTAAGTGTAAACCTTCTTCGCGCCTGCCGCTCTAATACCCAATATCTACCTCTACCTTCTCTTCGACACCTCATGCAGAGCAAAACCAAGACGCTGCGAATCCCGGACGAAAACGGCAACCTTGTAGCTCTTCAAGTGGCGGCTGTGAGCGATAGCCGGCGGCCTGAACTCCAGCAACCGCCCGGCGTAAGCCTTGGCCGTCTTGACATCCGCCTCGCGAACCAGGAAGGTGGTCGGGTAGTCGAGGCGCACGGACAGCGTCTCCAACGCCGGCAGCTGTGCCATGCACCTCGCGACAACGGCGTTCAGGTAGCGGCGCATATCCGGCGGCGCGGCGCCGTTCAGCATGTTGCCCCAGAGCGGCAGGTTCCAGGAGTACAGACGCAGCTCGAGGTGGCGGAGGTGGCGCTTGCAGTGGCCCGAGATGGACTTGCTGGGGAGAAGGTCCAGGAGGAGGGTGTTGTAGATCACGCGGATCTGATAGGTCGAGTTGCGGTAGACTTGTTCTTCGTATTCGGCGCGGATCTGACGGTTGACGAACATCAGGGAGGTGTTGCGGCAGTTCTTGCGTAAGTGCAGGTGCAGGATGCTTGGACGCTCGGTTGCGGATGGAGGGGAGACTTTGGTCTCGTGATGAGAGAAGATGAACTCCTCGTAGATGAGGTCCCTGACTTCTCTCGGGAGGAGCAGGAACTTCGATGGAGCCGCCATTTGACGTTGGTTCTCTTCCGAGAGGCACACGAGAGAAGTCGCGATGGCCGAAGTGGACATTGTTTGTCTTAGTAGATGTCGAGAAGTTGTGGTATTTGATGTCGAAAATTGTTCGTGAATGATGTCGATGGAATTGGTGCTAAGTGATGTCGACAGACTTCGTGTTAAGTGATGTCGTAGAGTAGTGAACGAGATTGTTCCAAAGACACTGCAGCTGAAATCCACTTCAAGTACCAAAGCGGCAGGCAAAAGTGCATGGCACATTCACTGTAGCTCAACAGTGGTAACACGAGACCATGAATGAACCCTCAAAACACACCACCCCGGCTAAAACTCCAAAGCACGTGCTCGGGCATTGCATCACCATCCCAAACATGCAGCTCACTTCGCCTATAAACTAAAAAATCCTGCCTGTCATTTCCCCTCGCTTCCAATTGAACATTAATCGAGATCACCAACACGCAGCAATTATAATGTAAGAATGCCATTTTCTTAGGCAAGCTTTCCAGCCGTCGAGTTTAGCCCAATGGTCTTTAAGGGAAAAGAGCTTTCCTCTTGTATTTAGAAGTCCCCTACCCCCATTCGCTCTTCATCTGCACCTCTATACGGTAAACCCCCCATGCCTACCAGGTCCTCCCATTGGATGTTCGCCAGCGGCGGCGACTCCTCCAACGAACCCCCAACCCAGACCGAACGCATCACCGACTTCAACAACTTCATCCCCTACGCCGGCGACGGCGACGTCGACGACGACGGCGATACGGCCATGCCCGACGCCGACGCCTTTGCCCCTCCACCCTCCTCCTTCCCCTTCCTCCGCCTCCCCCGCGAACTCCGCGACCACATCTACACTTCCCTCGCCATCGCAGCAGGCCACTACTACGAAACCGCCGGCCTCTTCAATCCCTACAACCCCTACCGCCACGTCGACATCGCCGCGATACCCACCCTCCCCTCGCTCATCAGCTCGCGCTACCTGAGCGGGCTCCTCCTCGCCAGCCACCAACTCCGCCACGAAGCACTCGCCGCCATCCACGCGGCACCCGTCGGCCTCGCCATCGCGGCGTGCGCGTACCACGGCGACACGGTCCGCAGCGACCGAGGCTTACCGGGGCGCGGACAGCCAGAAGAGCGACGACACCACGCCGAGCTGTCCGACTACGGGCAGCATCTGCAGGCGCTGTCGTACACGGTGCCGCGGACGGTGCTGGGGCTGCACCTGGTGCGGATGCTGCTGGGAGCCGGGTGGGTCGCGTACGGGTATGCTCCCGTGCCGCCGGTCGACGACCGCCACGGCGCGTGGGCGGCGGTCGCGCCGGAGGGGCTGTACTGGCCGCGGAAGCTGGAGTGCGCGGTGTTGCGCGCGTGTCCGCGGCTGAGGCAGCTGGTGGTGGCGGTCGAGGGGGACGGCGGGTGTCAGTGGAGGGCGCTGGCTGAGGAGTTGCCGTACGGCGTCGGGGCTTGGGCGAGCGCGGCGGGGTTCTGGGTGGGCGCGGAAAGGTGGGAGGCTGAGGTGGAGATCGTGAATGAGGCCTTGGATGATGATGATGATTGGGAGGAGGAGGACGACGAGGAGGAACAGTGGGAGGACGAGGAGGAGGAGGAATACTACGGCGAAGACCCTGATTGTTATTCGCTGAAGCTGTCATTGACAAGGCGACCGCGGGCAGCGAGCATGCTGAGTCGGCATCGAGACGTCGCTGGCTTGCTGGCGTGGGTGCCGCCGGTCCAGTCACAGCTGCGGGAGTACAGCGTCGTGGTGAGACAGAATCTTGGTATGCCGGTCTTGGATATTGCCGGGAAGGTCGAGAGGAGGAGGGTGTTGGGCACGCCGTTTAGGTCCGAGAGGTGGTCGTTGGATTTGACTTTTTGGGAGGTGGTTTGGGACTGGCTGGTCATGGCGGCCAAAAAGAGAAGGAAAAGGAGGAGGATGGTCCGTACCTTGGTTTCGCGGGGCATGCAACGTGTCTCTCAACTCCGTCCGCTCCCTACCGTTTTCGCGGCTGAGCTGACCATGTGTGCCGAAGATGTGTACTACGCCTGGGTGCGTGCTGGGAAACCGTCGGCCAAAGAAATAATTGAGGGAGATCTTGATATGAGGGGAGGGCCTTTGTTCTGCCTTTTTGAGTTGGACATTGCATGAAGGCGGTATGGGTAGCTGAAGCTATCGTCCATGGGTAGCTGAAGCTATCGTCTGGACGTGTGTGTAGAATTAAAAAATCGACATTCTCGTCCGGACGATAGCTTCAGCTACCCATGACATGGACAACTTCACATTGGAGATCGGCTGCGAGAGGGGACTGTACAAGTCCATAAGCCCATCGCTTAAACATTACTAAGCTGCATAGCTCTAGGCATCAGCTGCTGCTTAGCACCCCGCACTTCGACTTCAGCCTTGTCACCAAACAACAACACCTCTACCCCGGACAAAGTTTTCAGGATCCTTACTGCCTTTATGTTTCGTATCCTCTCATTCACGTTCTGACACACAGTTTTGTTGCAAAGTTCCCCAGAAGTCCCAAATGCGCTTATTACACTGCACGCAAACCCCAGAGGACGGACACATTTCCGTGTCATTCGAAGAGTACGAGGATTATTTACCAGAATACGCTATTCTCTCTCACCGCTGGGGGCCGACAGAAGACGAAGTCTCATTCAACGACATTTGCTCTGGATCAGCAGGGTCGAAGAGAGGGTGGGCCAAGATCCGGGGTTGTTGTGCTCAGGCTCTAGAGGATGATATCCATTACGTCTGGATCGACTCGTGCTGCATAGATAAAGGGAGCAGCGCAGAGCTCACAGAAGCAATCAACTCAATGTACCGGTACTACGCAAACGCAACCATCTGCTACGCTTATTTGGAGGACGTCCAAGACAAAGAAGACCCGCATGATCGAGACTCCACTTTCAGACAAAGCGTATGGTTCTATCGCGGATGGACATTACAAGAGCTTATCGCACCCGGCGCGGTTCCATTTCTCTCCAAAAGTTGGATCGAGCTGGGGACGAAAGATACCTTGGCTGACGTAGTGGAAAAAATCACCGGCATCGAGATGAAATACCTTACCGGTCACCCAATATCTGATGCGAGCATTGCACAACGGATGTCGTGGGCTGCCCACCGGCAGACAACAAGGATTGAAGATCGTGCATACTCCTTGATGGGACTTTTCGGCGTTCATATGCCTGCGATATATGGCGAAGGACGCAAGGCTTTCATTCGACTCCAACTGGAAATCATAAAGACGTCAGATGATCAATCGATCTTTGCATGGGATGATCAAGATTTATCTTCCACTGACTGTGGCATGTTATCTGATGACCCATGGTATTTTCGATACGGTTCCAAGATCGTGAGACTGGAGCAAAACGCTATGATTCAAACATACGGCAATCCCCAGGATCCTAGAACAACGCCTTTGAGGTTGCATTACGAACTGACGAATTTTGGTTTACACATCTGGCTCCTGGTGCAACGTGGCTTCAGAACTGACCATTCCAAGACACCGGTTATCCAGGCTATTTTAGCTTGCAGTGACCCGCACCAGCAACCTTCCTTCCCTCCTTCACCTTTCCGAATGACCCTTGCGCCTGTGCAGAGGGACACTGTGATCTCTCGCTACAAAAGAATTAGTAGCAACACTGTACTGGAACCCGACGTCGGAGGTGGGCAGAGCAGTCTTCGATATGAGGAGCTCTTCATCTTAAGCTTCGTTGATCACTCTAAAATTTATCTTCGACCGTCAGATGAAAATCCCCCTGTCGAATTCCTGGAAGTGGACTTCCGTGCACTGTCAGGGTTTGTTTTAATTGGCGCCTATCCCCCGATAATCTCGTCAACACAATCTTCAATTGTTGTTCCAGCTGGATACAAACAAGGCTTTACTGTGCAGCTCTGGAACAGCCGGACAGCAGAGATGATTGTTGTGCAAGGAAATGAAGATTCAAGGGGACCCTCGCTGGATATGAACGTTACTACCTCAAGCCAGCCATTGAGGGCGGAAGGGCTTCACAAGTACCTTGACGAATGCCTTGGGAGATTAGAAAGACCTACTGGAAATTTATGGTTCCGCCAAATGGACTTACCCATCTCCAAAGGTGTGGTAATTTTATCAGCCAATCTAATAAGGTACCAACTTCAGCCAGGGGAGCACGTGAGGTTGAGCTGTCAGAAAAGGCTCAGGATCAAATTGAAAATAGTATAGGGTCACTCCTTATCTTATCATCTGTTGAATGAAGGGACCTGAGATTCGAATGGGAAACCAGAATGTTAAAAAAAGAAATAAGAATGAACGATTTTATTAAATCTCAAAAGACATAATTTAGACACGAGACACAATACGTGACTATAGACGATAGCTAATATAATTTAATCCCTAACTATTGCTTAAAGCCGATTAAGAATCCTTTAGCGACTTCTCCTTTCGTCTCGCCACTCGTTCGAGAGTTAGCTAATAGCTCTACCCCACATCTACTCCGTCTTGTCTCCACCATAATACACCGCAAACGCCACCTCTAAACCCAACGTATCTATCGTGTCAGTCAAGAACTTAGAACATCCGCACAACCTAGGCATGTTCAAGAAGCTCAGGGTCAATTTGAGAACAGTGCCACCAGCTCGAGCACTATTGTAATCTAGATAAGCTGTTTCGGTGGCCTAAATGTAGCATTCAATTCGAAGACCTGTTCACAGCTACAGAGGTAAGTTCACATCACAACATGCAAGCAGAGAAAGGAATTTTCAATCAAACATTTATTTTACTAACCTCCTACAGCAGACGCGGACCACTGAGCAGAACTCTCAAAGCACCACTCCACATCACCTTCTCTCCGACCAGCGGGGAAAGCAAACTCACCAAAGAACAAACACCAGCTCACGGCGTTCAACGCCAACACTACTCCAGCGATCTCCGCACCGCTTCCCTACTCCTCCTCCTCCTCCTCCGCGTCATTCCCGCCCCCGTAGAACACGGTAAACGTCACCCCCTTCCCCGACGTATCAACCCAATCCCCCGCATACCTCCCGGGCACATACGCCCTACGCCCCCTCCCAAACGCCCCCATCGGCCTCCCCGACCCCTCACCCACACCCTCCGCAAACGCCACCGTCTTCCCACCACCAGTCCTCCTCGCCGCCCCGCTCCTCCCCCCCACCACCTCATCACCACCATCCACCCCCTCCGCCTCCCTCGCCCTCGCCCTACAATACTCCCGCCGCGCCGCCGCCGTCCGCCAATGCAACGCGCCGAACAAATCCTGCGCGGCTATCCAAGCGCGCTTCGCAGCGCGCGTGGCGCGGTGCAGCGTGCACGGAGGGCAGTGGTCGGGGATGGGCGTGGTGGCAGCGGCGGAGGCGGCGCAGGTGATGGTGAGGGTGTGGTGGCATAGGGTGGCGTGGGTGGTGAAGGTGACGGTGACGGACGGTGGAGGGGTGGCCGGGGGGTGGGCGACGGCGAGGGCGGTGGAGATGTGCGCTTGTAGGGTGAGGAGGGAGAGGCGGGTGGTGGGGGAGCGGGGGGAGTGGAGGGGG